>CACRXK020012127.1:0-15481 GCA_902702795.2 Paramuricea clavata
TGCTGCTAAAGACTAGTATAACAGGGCCGTAGGAAGCTCTTTTCGATTGGGGAGGCTGAAAGCGAGGGCCGAAGGCCCGAGGAAATTTTTAAATTTAGAGTCTCTAAAATGCCATTTCCTGGACTTTGGGGGAAGATTTAACAGAATTCTGATAGTCAGAGAACAGCGTTTTAGTATGTCGAAATTTACAGGAAAGTATGGGCCAGACTGTAGTATTATAAATGCGCGGCGGGAATTTTCGTCGTAAATGGCAGTTGCGCGGGAATGAAGGCAGAACATTTGAGAAAATTTCGAAAATCTGGAGTCTCTAGATGGTCTGAAATGGCATTTTCAGAGTTTTCTTTCGCAAGACCCAACACGCAAAAGACAAAATAAATCATTAGTTCATCAAAAATATGCAGATTTTGTGGGATTTTCTTGAAAATGCGCGACAGAAATTCAGCTAAAATTTCTACGCGAGGAACGATCTGGAGTATGAGTAATATCTTCATTCTTTGCAGTTTGTCACAGATTAAATGATAAAGTTTGCATGATTTTGAAAAAAGAATGATTATTAGCAAATTATTGGGGGGCAGCCCCCCCAGCCCCCCCGGTTGCTACGGCCCTGTATAAGCTTCAAAAACAACAAAAAATCGACAATGACATTTAAAGAAGTGCCTGTTGCAAAAAGTTGACCTCCTAGTATCCGTCAAAAAGAATGTATAAAATGCGTATGTTGTGTCAGTTACAGTACAGAAACGTATATTATTATATTGTTTGGTATATTGCTTACTGCTTTAGCTTACTGCTTTAGCTTAAGTTTTATCTAATAGTTATTATTTATATGAGTGTGATTTGTGTTATTTGGTATAAGATTTTTACAGTCTTTTAAAATTATCCGGGGGGCTCGGGCCACCCCTCGCCCCCTCCCCTAGTGTCCGCCACTGCTTCTCTTTATTAAATATTACATAATATGAAGGTGCAAGCTAACTGTAATAACCTTGTAGGGTTAGACGAGACAGTTAAGACGCAATTATTTTTAAATATTTACAATTTTACATATGAGATATCAGTGCTTGCTCCGAGCGGCTACAGAAAGATCATACGTTGTACTTCTTATTAAATGTCTTCCATTCAATCACAATTTTTGAAGAACAGCACTGACCATGCATTAGGTTTTTAGATAACCAAGAAACAAAATTTCATTAAACATGTCAAAAAGTGTGTGTGGGGGGGGATAATTAGATATTCGTCCCCCTACTCCAAAAACTGGGGGGACATGTCCCCCCCATCCCCCAAGGATTGACGCCCATGCCCATGCATTTTTCTGTTTATTATATAAAGGGCAACAATTTTGCCAGGGAATGTCCGACTGGCTATCCCTGTGATGCTGTCCACTGTTCACCCAGTGTTCTTTTAAGCGAATGTGCTAGCTGCTCAAAAATGCAAAATCTTTCAAGCCTGTGGATACAATACTGAAGTGAAAAGCTTCAGTAGATTTACATGCAAGAATATTTTTTTGAGCGCTCTCTTTTGCATGATATTTTTTTTCTCGATTGTATGCTGCATGATTTTTTCTTTCTTTCTCCTTGGGTTGCAGGAATATTTTTTTTGAAATCTTCCAACCCACTCCCCCCCTCCCCCCAAAGTCAAATTATCCGCCCCTTAGGTACAATGCTTGTGGTATATCGTATCTGCATGTATGACAAAATGTGTCACTTCGCCGCCATTATTTGCCTGCACTGTAGACGGACATATACGCTTCTTTGGAAAATTGGAAATAAAAATCTGCTCCATTTTTTAACGTACTTTTTTATTAAAAAAATTACTGGTCACGTATGTCCGCCAGGCGACAAGATTTGCCGGTCAAACTGTGACTTTTTACCGGTCAGTGACTGGCACTTATTTCGAGGCCTTGGCAGAACACAAATATATGAATATACCCCCCCACACGACCCCAATTATCGCGCTAGGAATGGCCCTGCCTTCACCATACTACCATTGCCACCATCACCACCGCTGTCTCACTATCTCAACTGCTACTGCTGCATATATATTGTACTATCCTGCAAATTTTATTTTTTTAGAGCAATATTATTAATATTAAAACAACCATTATATATCACAAATATTATTGGCTTGCTACCACCGCCACCACCGCCACCATCGCCACCACCGCCTCACTACCTCAACTGCTACTGCTGCATATATATTGTACTATCCTGCAAATTTTATTTTTTTAGAGCAATATTATTAATATTAAAACAACCATTATATATCACAAATATTATTGGCTTGCTACCACCGCCACCTTCGCCACCACTGCCACCACCGCCTCACTACCTCAACTGCTACTGCTGCATATATATTGTACTATCCTGCAAATTTTATTTTTTAGAGCAATATTATTGATATTAAAACAACCATCATATATCACAAATATTATTATATATACATACATACATAATATATATTGTACTATCCTGCAAATTTTATTTTTTAGAGCAATATTATTGATATTAAAACAACCATCATATATCACACTATCCTGCAAATTTTATTTTTTTAGAGCAATATTATTGATATTAAAACAACCATCATATATCACAAATATTATTATATATACATACATACATACATATATATTTATATATACATACATACATACATACATATCTTGTACTAGCCTTCCATTTGTACTGAATCTTTATTTGTACTAGCCTTCCATTTGTACTGAATCTTTATAATAGAGTAATAACCTTTATAAATCAGCAATATCAATGCATTGCTAGGTCGACCATAGCTTCCACTTGCATTAAACTCATAAGTCCCAAATGCAATATGTCCCAGAGTGTATTAAATGTAATTATGTTGATATCAAACTGCATGACGATTCGTTTTCACTATTATTGTACCATTTTTAGTAATAAATTAATATTTAATGTGTTAATTAAGTTAATGTTTGAATAAGCTTTTATCAGAAATCAATATGATTGGCCGACCACCACGACCACCACATTACACCTATGAACCAATCAGCAACAACCTTTGAAACAGTGCGACCTCACTCATTTACCTGGGGTGGTGCATAGTCATTTTCTGGTAAAATATTATACTTCGACAAATTTTTCCTTCCAATGACCACCCCTAAAAGCAACCCTTCTAAACACTATAAGCACTTCAGAAAGGCTATCGCTTTTCGTTTTCTGAAGTTAGAGTTATGCCGACACTGCCGTTTCAGGGCGGGATCATTTTCAGGACTTTCGCCCCGGATTCAGGTTTTCGCACATATGCCATGTTGACCGCTATGGTCATTTTACCCTAAAACAGTTGAGATTACCTGTCCTAAATGAATTGCATACAAACTCATATACAGGTCCTAGACTAGTGGTAATACTGCGATTTCCAGTTGAGCGTGGAATTGCAAAAGTTTGTTTGTAGAGTTTGTTCGTTAACTTTTGTCGTTTGAAAACAATGTTTGTGACAGCATTCTATAATGTTACCAGGCAAGCACACAGTGTTGTCAAGAAAAAACCGTTAAAAACTGTCAATCATTACAAAACAAAATAAGTTTCTATTTATAGTCGTGAACTTGACAGCATTTTACTTGACAACATTGTCAGCTCGCCTAGTAACATTATAGAATAACGTCACAAACCAGGCCTGGTCACAAACATTGTTTTCAAACGACAAAACGTAACGAACAAACTTTTGCGATTCCATGCTCAACTACCCTGGTTGCCAGAGGTTCTGTATCTTTCGCCTTATTCCCGCTCGGGAATAAGGCGAAAGATACAGAACCTCTGGCAACCAGGGTATGCTCAACTGGAAATCGCAGTATTGTGAACGATTTTGAAGAAAAATACTAGATCAAGGAATTCATGCCAGTAGGAGATTGGAAGTAGATATGGAGTGAGTTCAAACGTTGTTTATAGGTTATATCAGTTTTAAAAGGTAGGTTTAGGATCACTTTAGTAGCACGACGCTGGACCCTTTCGACACGTCTGACAAGGTCAATTGATTGTGGGGACCAAACCTGAGTGGCATACCCGAGATGTGGACGAACAATGGCAAGGTGTAGAGTACTATACGGCGAACGTTAACGTCATTAATTTTACTAACAGAGCGGCGAACACTGCCAAGAGATTTGTTGGCTGCTGAGGTTTGTGCAACTACCTGGGACTTCCATCACAAAGTGTTGGTTACCCGTACTCAGCCAAGGTCACGTTTTTCGTCGAATCTTCCAATGGGCTTACCATTTACAGCATGCTCATGGATTAAAGGTGACCTTTTCCGAGTAACTGACTCACAATTTGTTTTAAGTTCGTTGAAGTTTAACCCTGATGATGTTGACCATGTGCTGAGATTATTTAAATCATTTTGCAGTAAATTCGCGTCCGTTTGGTTGTTAATCGTTTTAAATAGTTTAGTATCATCAGCAAAACAGGAAACGGAAGAAGCGGTGATGTATATCATTAACGTAGAGAAGGAATTGTACAGGTCCAAGAATAGAACCTTGAGGTACGCCTGAAGTAACTGCGAGGGAAGATGAAGTACCGCCAGCAACAGTAACACGTTGTTTCCGTCCGGATAGATAGGAAGAGAACCAAGAATGGAGGTTTCCTCTAATATTAATATTTTGTAGTTTGTCCAAAAGTACATCATGTCGAACTCTGTCAAATGCTTTGCTCATGTCCAAATAAATTATGTCTGTCTGTTTTCCGTTGTCGAGTTGTTGGCCAATGCACTCCAAGACATGTACTAACTGCGTTGTGCATGATCGACCAGGTATAAAACCGTGCTGATTGTCACTAACGTATTGAAGCAAATGGTCTCTTGTTTTGACTAGTACGCAACGTTCGAGAACTTTTGATATATTTGACAAAAGAGAGATAGGTCGATAGTTTGAGACATGATCACGCTTCCCCTTTTTGAACACTGGTACGATGTTGCTAATCTTCCAGTCAGGAATAATGCATCGGTCAATCATTATGGATCTAAGAGTAGTTTGTTCATGCTTTAGTTAAAACGTTAGGCGTACAGTTCGTTCTACTTTATGCAAAATGCCAATGCTATGTTGAACAGCCCCCATACTGTAAACACGAGAAATAAATATGGTATTTCCAAGCATGTATTTTTCTGTTTATTATATAAACTAAATTCAGTGAAAAACAATAAAACGTCCATGGCAATGCGTTTTACAACAAATGATATTTTCACACGTAAAAATATCGTATTTTTTACGTGTATTTAAATACGATTTTTCTCAGTGGCCAAAAACTCTATATAATACTTATGTTTATATAATAAAGCTTATTCTTAAACTAAAGATATGCAAGTGGAGCACAGACTGCATTCGCAATTTTTTTAATTTAGTGTGGTTTTTCATGTGTACATTCAAGTAGCACGTGTTTCTTTCGAAAGGATATGAGACTAAATCTACTACGGGGGATTGGAGAATGCTCCCTCGAAAAAAGTTTGAAGATTTATCGGAGCGTCAGAAAACACAGAAATGCAACTAAAATTTGGCTTTCTTCGCTTCATGCTTTCCCTTTTTCCCACATTTGCCTGTCAATGCTGTTTTAATAAACAACTATAAATATACGTTGTAGACTCATAAACATCCGTTGTGTGCTTGCCGTGTTCATTTTTGTGTCGCACTCTGTCGTCAATTTCAGGTCAGTGTGAACGCCTGAGCAGGCGTCTTGCCAGTAGTACCTGAAAATCAGCTTACGTTACCTAGAGATTTACCTGGAATTACTCAAGAACAAATCTTAAGGGGGGGGGGGGGTTGTTACACCCCCTACATCTTCCAGTCACTATGTCCCTGCTTCCAACTGTAAAAACAAAACTTTGCTGCGAGAATTTTTATTGGTAGTTTTCTTCGAAGACTATGCAGATTATTTTAATGTGCAGTTCTACACAAAATGTGCAGCAGTTCTAAATTCATAACCTAAAAGTATGCTTCTTGTTTCAGGTGGGTACTCCAGAAAATGTCTGAAATGCAGTCATCCAGTATAACAAACATAAAGATCTTCTAGCTGGGGAAGGACTTGCAGAATATAGTGAGTCTACCAAAAAATATAGATGAAATTAATTTTTCAATGAACAAAAAATTCATTGATCTGATTGCATTTAATGAAACACGACTTGATGCAAATATAACCGATAACATGATTAATCTAGATAGCTATGATATTGTCAGAAAAGACAGATCAAGAAACGGTGGTGGGGTTTGTATTTACTTGCGTAGCTCCATAAATTACAAAGTAAGAAATGATCTAGTTCCCACTGAACTCGAAGCTGTCTGTGTTGAAATTATTAAGCCGCATAGCAAACCATTTCTTGTTACCACAGTCTATAGACCACCCAGTGCATTATCAGAATTCTTTGATCATTTTGAAAAATTGATCCAAGCTGTTGATAATGAAAATAAAGAAATGTATATCCTGGGTGATCTGAACTGTAATATGCTAAAAACAAATAACGATTCAAATATTCCAACAAAGAAAATAAAATCACTATATGAATTATACCAATTAACACAACTGATAGATGAAGCTACTCGAATAACTCCAACAACCACCAGTCTTATTGATCATATTGTTACTAATATGCCAGAGAAAATCTCTGATTCTGGTGTCATTCACACAGGTATTAGTGATCATAGCTTAGTATTTGCAATCAGGAAAATTTCTATTGTTACAAAACAAGAAAATACTCTTGAAATTAGAAACATGAAAAATTTTGATGAAGGAAAATTTATTGAAGAACTGCTAAAACAACACTGGGAATATGTGTATTTCTTTGCTGATGATCCAAATGCCATGTGGGAAATTTGGAAAAATTTATTTCTTGAAGTCCTAGATAAACATGCACCACTTCAGCAAAAGAAGATAAGATCGAAAAAAGTCCCTTGGATTACAAGTGATATAAAGAAACTTATGAATACAAGGGACAAGTTTAAACGAAAAGCCATTTTGACAAACCATGAGAATGATTGGTTAAACTTTAAAACAGCTAGAAACAAAGTAAATATTGAACTAAGAAGTGCCAAAAAAGATTATTATTCTTCGAAAATAGCTGGTCAAAAAATTAATCCCAAGAAAGCTTGGAAAAGTATAAACAACTTGTTAGGTAGGCAAAACAAACCAACAGTGGTAAATGAACTAAATGTAGGTGAACAAAATTTGACAAGTCCTGAAGATATTGCGGAGGGCTTTAATGAATATTTTTCAAATATTGGCCCAGATCTAGCTAGAAAAATAGATTATTCAAATTCCAATTTTGAAACCTATGTCAAAAATGCTCAATCAGAATTTGCGGCTTTCCAACCTGTTACTGTCAGTCATGTCTCTCATCTTTTGCATGGACTTTCCAACAATAAAGCCACTGGCATCGATAAAATCTCTTCCAAAATTATTAAATTAGCTGCACCTGTTATCTCAGATTCACTGACACTTATTTTCAATCAGGCTATTACTTTATCTTCTTTTCCTGATGAATGGAAGGTTGCTAGAGTGATGCCCCTATATAAAAATGGCCAGCGTAGTATTCCTGGAAACTACAGACCAATATCAGTTTTACCGGCCATTAGTAAAATTATGGAACGGATATTGTATGATCAACTGTATAACTATTTAACAAAATTTGAGCTTCTCAGTGATTCCCAATTTGGATTTCGAAAATTTCACTCTACAGCTAGTGCACTACTAGACTGTACTAATGATTGGTATGTAAATCTAGACAGAAAAATGTTTAACCTAGTAGTTTTAATTGATTTGAAGAAAGCCTTTGATACTGTTGATCATCAAATTCTGCTGAACAAATTAGAGCTCTATGGAATAAAAGGACAAGCTCTAACTTTGCTCAAATCCTATCTCACAAACAGAAACCAGAAGTGCCAAATAAAAAACTCATTTTCATCTGAGCGCTTGATTAAATGTGGTGTACCACAAGGCTCTATATTAGGGCCATTATTCTTTTTGTTGTACATCAATGATTTGCCACATTGTCTAAACAAAACAAAACCGCGGTTGTTTGCTGATGACACAAATTTGACTGCTTCAGCAAATTCTATGACTGACCTAGAGACTGCAGTAAATTCTGATTTAGAGAACCTTAGAAAATGGTTAATAGCCAATAAACTTAGCCTCAATGTAGCTAAGACAGAGTTTATGTTGATTGGCTCTAAACCTATGATCAAAAATATTTCTGATTCTTGCCCAAATGTTTACATTGAAAATATACAAATTAAACAAGTTCATGAATGCAAAACTCTAGGAGTAACAATTGACCAGCATTTATCTTGGAAAAGTAATACCGAAAATATTTGCAAAAAAGTTACAGCAGGAATCTCTGCTATTCGTCGGATCAAACCATTTGTTGATCAAGATACACTTATTTTGATATATAACACTATTGTTCGTCCGTACTTTGACTACTGCTGTGAAGTATGGGATGTATTTGGCGAAACTCAATCAAAACGACTGCAAAAACTGCAAAATAGAGCGGCAAGAATTATTCTGAATATAAGCAATGACGTAGATTATACGATTGCGTTACGTACTTTGGGCTGGGAGCCACTCCAAACTGAAAGGAAGAAAACTAAAGCAAGAATGATGTATGTTATTAAACAAAATGGGCCCAAAATCACTCACAAATCTATTTTCGTTTAAGAGTGAGAAAACTAATTACCACCTTCGGGATGTCTCAAGTGGTCTTTATTTACCAAAACCACGTACAAATAGCATGAAAAATAGTTTTATGTACGACGGAGCAAACATTTGGAATTCTATACCAAAAGAAATTAGGGAAAGCAAGTCACTTTCTTCCTTTCGAAATAAAATCGCTGCTCACATTAGTGCTTGGTAACCTTTGTAAATATAACTTACCTGTAAATAGCTCAAAACATTTGTTATATCTTTTAAATTTATATATTACTGTAATAGCTTAGCTTATCCTTATCATATTCTGCATGTAAAATAATTTTCTGGCACACGCCCCCCGTGGAAATCAGCTACGGTTGACGGGGTCAGCGTGGATAAATAAAGTTCTACTACTACTACTACTACCCCCCATATTTCCTCCTATAAATCACTTACGCCAGTGTTGGGGTGGCGGAACAAGGGGTGAAGGGGGTGAGCCCCTAGAGTAGAAGTTAATCATGATTTGAGACTGGAAATATTAAGGCCAAGTCTGTTCTGCGCATGTGCTATGTGAGGACCCTCTGGTGTAATGCACTTGTCAATTGTAACCCCCCCCCCACCTTGGGGAAAGGTGGGGACATAGATTTTTAATATATTGATACTTAACTATTGCCCTGACTAGGCTGACCTGATTAATCTTATCTATTATTCACGCGGATTTTAAAAATTCGCGTTAATTTAATTAATGTTAATTTATGTGATCGTTAAGTTTAAGCCATGTAATTTTCATTTATCGTTAGTTAAAAATACCTAGATTTGTTTTATATAACACTAACTCTTTTAATATCAAAATACAGCATATTAACGTAAACTAAAAACATCAGTGCTCCTCTTAACATTAAACCTTTGTTGTTGTTGTTGTTGTTGTTGTTGTTGTTGTTGTTGTTGTTGTTGTTGTTGTGTCTATATTTTCCGATTTGCGTTAATTTAATTAATTTGTCAACCATGGAGATAAGATTCGCGTTAATATAATCATGTTTTAAAAGACCTAGAAGAAATCCGCGTTAATTTGATGTCGCGTTAATTTATGTCGCGCTAATAAAGTGCGTCGTTAATATCCTATAATAAGGTAATCCCCCAACCCATGGGGACAAAATTTGAAATGTTTTATTAAACAAAATTTTTATTTTCAATATAAAAGTAATATCAGTGATGTACACATGCAGGATATTAAAATCTAAATGCGTATGTAAATTAAATAGTATGTGCGATCAGGCAGCTATTCTGTGAGAAAATGAATTCACAACTGAACATGTAAAACTATTTTGTCACTATAAAGTGAAACAAACAGAATATAGAACTTCTAAATGCAAACAAAAAATTATACCTGATCCAGATAAAATTGACTTTAAAAAGATCAGGCTCCGCTCAACAGGGCAATCCTAGCCTGCAAGCGGGCTGTCGCAGATCCATAAAGAGGAAAATCCCCCGCCTAGTCGGGCGTAACTAAGAGTCAAAAGAGGGAAAACGCCCACATATCCCCACCCTTCCCCGAAGTTGGGGGGCCGGGGTGGGAGTTACAATTGACAAGTGCATAAACAATACCCAAATTTAGCAGTATTTCAACATCTAAATTGAAACTCTAATCTGTATTCATTTAAAAGCAAAGCGAACCAGACCAACATTAAATATTACTGTGACTAAGTACATCATATTTTATGAATATAGCGTGCTCAAAATGTAAACAAACCGCGCATCCGCCGAACGAATTTTTTACCCCATCTTTAAACGAAAACTTGCTATCCAAAACTAAAACTTGCATATCCAAACTAACACATAAAGATAAGTACACGTTGTGGTAGTGAATTTGATTTCTCAATTTGGGACAATATCCTAGCAATTAATATTTGACAATTCGAACAAATATTTATTTTTAACGACTAATTATTCTATAAATAGCCACAACGTGAGTTTGGACCATAGGCCTATATAGATATCTATGGTTTAGACCGCTGCTAGTCCGTTTATTTTTTCAAAAAAATTACAAGAACTTGTGGCAACAAGCGCAGCTGACTTGTTTAAAAACCCCAGCACTTAAATATTAACGGCATTTGCGATTCCAACTTATATGTTTGCGAATTGCCACACACCTAGCCTACCTCGCAGACGCCTTCAGATACGACTTGTGTAGCCTGCATGGCAGGCGGTATTTCTACGGGCAGCGAAAATTAGGGAAGCAAAGGAAATACCGTCTGCCGCAAAACTAGGGGTTTTTGAATTACCCGTCCGCTGGTGAACGGAAAAAACGGATTGGTTAGTATTTTTATGTAGTTGTCAATCAACGGCTTAATTTCGGTTAAATGTTAATCATTAACCAAATGTTTTGACGTTTTGAAATTAGTTCACGTCAAGTCAGACCAGAAATGGAATACCAAATTAAATAAAAGAAGCAAATTTAAAGATACAAGCTGAAAAATAACACTCTAAGTAGTGTTTTTGATAGCGATTCGTACAAGAATATTTAACAAAGAAGATACGTCCGAAGGGGCTGAAGTTATGATCAGCGAAAGGTATGGGCTAGTCTATATTTTCGTTCAGACAATTACATGCGTATTAATTTGATAATATACGATCTCGCTTGACTTTCAAAGACCATAAATCGCAATAATGTTGACATTTTACTAAAACTATCGATAGAAATTAGGAGATATTTCTTCACTGAATCGAACGGTGGGATTTTCATATAGGCCCGTCATGTTCTGAACCAAAGATACTTGATAGATATACGAACCTCCAAAGTATGAACTAGGGGCCGGTTGATGCAGTAATTATCAAATAACAGTTAAACTCTTATATACCCGTTGAATATGTATAGTTGTAAACAAATAAAAACTATCGTTCTATAAGGTTCAAAACTTTCAGTTTGGTTGTTGACTGATGATGAATCTATAGTATAGACTTGCATGCTTTGTATTGTGAGCTTATTAAACCACCGTTTTAAGGCAGCTAAACGGGTGGTATAAATTAACACATAAAATAAATTCCTTGATTCTCCTCACTAGAGACAGTCTACACTTTGAAATGTCAAAGACATTGGAAGATTTATTTTTTATATTTTATATTTATATAATTTATATATCAATAGTTTGTATCTCCACGAACAATGACAGAATGACTGAATTTCTTTAAAATACAATGAAATTTCATTCAAAATTCTGTTTGTTTCAAATTGGAAATTTAAAATGGCAATAAAAACCCTATATAAAATATTTAAAAATTAACTGTCTTGAATGATTTTTTCGGACGGTACATTTATATTGTATAACAAAATATAAAACATTTTCACAAGGATTTTAAAATTCAGTCGGGCGGTGATGAGAATCAAGGAATTAATATTATGTTGGGCAGTTGGGACTTGGGAGCAACTTGGGAGTGGCTAATTTTGAATATTTACTTAATGCCATCTATAAATAGCTTTGATGCTTCAGGGGCGGTAGTTCATTTACACCCAGTTTTGCGGCAGGCGGTATTTCCTACGTACCGCCTGCCATGCAGGCTACGACTTGTGCAGTTATGGCCTCTGAGTTATGGCTATATATAACTTTTGCATGCAGGTACATTTAGCTTTTTGTAAATAATTTTGTATCGTAATTTTATACATTTAGAGTTTAGAATTTGAGAATTGAGGGCCACAAGTTTATTAGCCTGCGAATACAGACTCTATTTATTTTTTCGCTTATTCCACTGGGGGGAAACAGAGTCTGTATTCGCAGGCTACAAGAGGCATTAGCTATTTATTGGCTATTCAGTGCTACCCTCTCGAAATAAAGTTATTATTATTATTATTAATAATAGACTATGGGAAAATCTTCGCCTCCAGCAAGGCGACCAACCTCGTACCCAAGAAGCGACGTTGATGGGGCTGATTTCCTGGGAAATGAGACCGGTATAGAATAGATTGAATGATGATTTATTACAAATGTCAATCAACGTTGTTACATGCTTCGAAGTTAATTATTAACTTATCGCATCCTACAAATACTACATTACTCTCCCTCTATTTTTTTTAACTGAATGTCAACCACTTAATAAAATGTCCTTGCCTTGTGTTCATACTTATGTAAATCAATGTTGTTATTAAATTATGTAAATCAATGTTGTCTGATGTTTCTCTAGTTTAAACGTTTATATCGTTTTACTGTTTATAACATCAAATCTGGTACTGATATCGTATTACCGGTCTTTTCATTCTTGTTGATCTCCTTACACTTGGTTCTTGCTTTGGTGATTCTTCTGTTTCCGTCGATCTTCCCGGTGCTGTATCTTCCTGCTCCTCCTCGCTTTCCTCCATTACTACCTTCTTAAAGTGTGAAACGTTTCTTGTCACCGTCTTACCATCTCTTTTAGCTATGATGGTGTTGTACTTACGTTGTACTACCGTATAATGTTCTGGGTCAAACTTTGATGTTAACTTATTGTTCTTCTTCTGTTTGCAAATGACGATGTCACCCTTTTTGATCCCAGCTTCCTTTGTTCTTTTGTTTCGGTCGTAGTACTCTTTGTTCTCTTCTTTCTTCTGCTCCAAGTTCTGCTTCGCCCTCTTGTGTCTATTAACTACTTTTTTTCTTGTGAGTTCTGGTAAGTATCCCCGAATTTGTCTGTTAAAAAGTAGTTCACACGGAGCTACTTTAGTAGTTTGATGAGGAGTTGAACGGTATTGAAGTAGAAACCTTTGCATTTCTTGCTTCCAATTCTTTCCTTCAATATCAGCTGTTCTCAAAAGTTTTCCGATTGGTTTCATAAATCTTTCTACGACGGCATTACCCTGAGGCCATAGTGGTGTAATTGTTTTCCATTCAATACCAAGGGTTTTAGTGTATGTTTCAAATTCTTTCCCATTAAATGGGGGTCCATTGTCAGTTTTTATTTTTGATGGTATTCCATATCTGGCAAATATCGTATCTAATTTTGGTATGCAAGTTTTTGCTTCGGTTGAGTTGACTATTTCTACCTCTGGGAGTAGGTATCGATAACCACTAGCAGGTATTGACCAGTTCGGGGTACTGGACCATAGAAGTCGATTGCTACACTAGTCCATGGTTTGTCTTCGGTTGGTGTTATTTTCATTGGCTCCGGGTTATTACCGTGACCTACTGCTTGGCAAGGAATGCATTTGTCTACCATTTCTTTCACTCGTTTGTCCATATTTGGGTACCAGATCTTTTCGCGTAGTAGGCTTTTCGTTTTCTCAATTCCCTGATGCCCGATATGACCTAATTTTGTTGCTCTTTCTTGTAATGTTGTTGGAATGACCAGCCGTGTGTTTTTCAACAGTATACCTGCTGATGCATTGTACGTAAGTTCGTCGGCGCAAAGTCTAAACGGTTTAAGATCAGGATTGTTCTCATCCCATTTTCCCTCTTTCAGACATTTCTTAACTTTTTGTAATACTGGATCGTTATGGGTTGCTTTTTTAATCTCGTCAAGTGTCATTGACTTTGGAACTGAACAGTTAGTTACATAGTTCACATATTCTTCTGCTGTTGTACTCGTTATTTGTTCTCTCTCTATAACAGCTGGATGTCTACTTAAGTAGTCAGCTTCGTTTAAGGATCCTTTGCGGTAAATGACTTTGAAGTTGAATGGTTGTAATCGCATCATCCATCTCTCGATGCGGGCTGGTGGTCTGGATCTTGGGTTATTGAATATAGATTCTAATGCTTTATGATCAGTTATCACATCGAATTCTGATCCAATCAAGAACATTCGAAAATGCTCAATTCCCCATACTAAGCTAAGTCCTTCAATATCTGTTTGTGAGTATCTTGTCTCAACTGGGCTGAGTGCTCTGCTTGCATATGAAAGGATTTTGTACTGCTGGCTGTGATGTTCTTTCTGTGCTAGTATTGCACTAATTCCATAAGGGGAGCCATCTACGATTACTAGACTTCGTTTCTTTGTATCGAAATATGCCATAACTGGGGTACTTGTTAGTTTCTTTTTCAGTTGCTCAAATGCTTTCCGATGTCTATTTTCCCACTTAAACGCAATGTTTTTCTTGGTTAGTTCTCTTAGAGGTGCTGTAATAGTTGCATAATCTGGAATGTATTCGTGGCAAGTGTTGGCCATTCCCAGAAAACTTCTAACTTCTCCAGCAGTTTTGGGAGGTGGTACTCTAACCATGTTCTCAATTCTCTCTGGATCTGGTTTGGTTCCTGCTGCTGTAAATTTTAATCCGAAGAATGTAATTTCGTCTTGTAGAAATTCACATTTTTCCCCTTTCACTTTCAAGTTTAGTGCTGCTAGCCGTTTTAGACAGTTCTCTAGTGCTTCATCGTGTGACTTTCGTGTTTTACCATGAATAATAATATCATCCACCAGGTTTTTCACTCCTCTGATATCGCTAAGGTTTTGTTGTAGCACATTTTGGAATATCTCGGCTGCACTGTTCGTACCGTAATTTAATCTTTTATACTGGAACAGTCCTTCATGGGTAGAAAACGTTGTAATGAATCGACTGTCCGGGTGTAATTCGAGCTGGTGATATGCTTGCTTTAGGTCAATCTTTGAGAAGAATTTTGCTCCATTTACCTCAGCTTTAAAATCTTGTAAAGTTGGCATTGTGTTTCTCTCTCTTTCGATTGCCTGGTTTGCTTCCCTCATGTCTACACAGAGTCTAATACCTCCGTCTTTCTTTGGCGTGACAACTATTGGAGATATCCATGGTGTTGGTTGATTGGCGACTTTCTCGACAATGTCTTGCTCTTCTAGTTTCTTTAGTTCCTTCGAAACATCCTTTCTCACATGGTATGGTATACGTCTTTGCCGCTGCATAACTGGTTTGACATCGTCTC
>CACRXK020012128.1:0-15480 GCA_902702795.2 Paramuricea clavata
TCTCTGTAGCTCAGTTGGTTAGAGCTCGACAACTGTGTCTCTGTAGCTCAGTTGGTTAGAGCTCGACAACTGTCTCTCTGTAGCTCAGTTGGTTGGAGCTCGACAACTGTCTCTCTGTAGCTCAGTTGGTTAGAGCTCGACAACTGTCTCTCTGTAGCTCAGTTGGTTAGAGCTCGACAACTGTCTCTCTGTAGCTCAGTTGGTTAGAGCTCGACAGCTGTCTCTCTGTAGCTCAGTTGGTTAGAGCTCGACAGCTGTCTCTCTGTAGCTCAGTTGGTTAGAGCTCGACAACTGTCTCTCTGTAGCTCAGTTGGTTAGAGCTCGACAACTGTCTCTCTGTAGCTCAGTTGGTTAGAGCTCGACAACTGTCTCTCTGTAGCTCAGTTGGTTAGATCTCAACAACTGTCTCTCTGTAGCTCAGTTGGTTAGAGCTCGACAACTGTCTCTCTGTAGCTCAGTTGGTTAGAGCTCGACAACTGTCTCTCTGTAGCTCAGTTGGTTAGAGCTCGACACCTGTCTCTCTGTAGCTCAGTTGGTTGGAGCTCGACAACTGTCTCTCTGTAGCTCAGTTGGTTAGAGCTCGACAGCTGTCTCTCTGTAGCTCAGTTGGTTAGAGCTCGACAACTGTCTCTCTGTAGCTCAGTTGGTTAGAGCTCGACAACTGTCTCTCTATAGCTCAGTTGGTTAGAGCTCGACAACTGTCTCTCTGTAGCTCAGTTGGTTAGAGCTCGACAACTGTCTCTCTGTAACTCAGTTGGTTAGAGCTCGACAACTGTCTCTCTGTAGCTCAGTTGGTTAGAGCTCGACAACTGTCTCTCTGTAGCTCAGTTGGTTAGAGCTGGACAACTGTCTCTCTGTAGCTCAGTTGGTTAGAGCTGGACAACTGTCTCTCTGTAGCTCAGTTGGTTAGAGCTCTACAACTGTCTCTCTGTAGCTCAGTTGGTTAGAGCTCTACAACTGTCTCTCTGTAGCTCAGTTGGTTAGAGCTCTACAACTGTCTCTCTGTAGCTCAGTTGGTTAGAACTCGACAACTGGACTCTGTAGCTCAGTTGGTTATAGAGCTTGACAACTGTTTCTCTGTAGCTCAGTTGGTTATAGAGCTCGACAACTGTTTCTCTGTTGCTCAGTTGGTTAGAGCTCGACAACTGTCTCTCTGTAGCTCAGTTGGTTAGAGCTCTACAACTGTCTCTCTGTAGCTCAGTTGGTTAGAGCTCGACAACTGTCTCTCTGTTGCTCAGTTGGTTAGAGCTCGACAACTGGACTCTGTAGCTCAGTTGGTTAGAACTCGACAACTGGACTCTGTAGCTCAGTTGGTTAGAGCTTGACAACTGGACTCTGTTGCTCAGTTGGTTAGAGCTTGACAACTGTTTCTCTGTAGCTCAGTTGGTTATAGAGCTCGACAACTGTTTCTCTGTTGCTCAGTTGGTTAGAGCTCGACAACTGGACTCTGTAGCTCAGTTGGTTAGAGACCGTTCATTATTTATACCTGGGGTTGGTACCGAAGAGAAGCGAAAAACACTGTAATTTTTTTATTTACCCAACCTCAACATTGGTCAAAATAATGTTTACCCAACCCATGTGTCACTGTACTTAATAATAATTAAACACACAAGATTATATGGTGACAGAAATCAAGTTGCCTAAATTTTAAAAGCTAACTCAAACTCAAACTCACTGAGTGTGCCAAGGGAACCACGTTCCTGCTGATCAATAATAGAGTCCTCCCTCAATCACTGATGGTCTATTTTGGTACAGAATGTATTGTGCACATTTTTCTTCATATTTTCCAATACATGGTTTAGTTTTATTTTATAGCTGACAGACAGCCATAAATTTTTTTACCCAACCCATGAACTAGTCAAAAACTTGATTACCCAACCCATATCTCTTCGGTACCAACCCCAGGTGTAAATATAAAACAAGGGTGGGTAGTAGCGAAGTAGTTGTAGTTCGCTACTGTAGCGAACTACAATTTTCAAGTAGCCTGTAGTTTTTGACTACTTTTTTAAAACAGTAGTTGTAGTTATAGCGAACTACATTTTGACTAAAAGTAGCCAAATAGTTGACTACTTTTCAAACAGCGAATCGCTATTCGCTACTTTTTAAAATTGTTAGCAACCGTTCATAGAATAGAATGATATTAAGACACGGTTTGCTTAAAAGATTATTTTATACAGTAAAGATTATTTTAGCGCAATGAAAAGTGGCACTCCTGAACACTGTAGTGCTTGCAAAAATGTTGCTTTGACCCTTTTTGTTTACTGTTGCTACTCGTAAGTCGATTTGTTATAGGTTACATTACAGCCTGAGCTAGTGGATGCTCCAAATACCGTAAAACTAAAAAATATAGAGTAGCGAAATAGTTCGCTACATTTTTTAAGCAGTAGCTGTAGTCAGTAGCGAACTACCTTTGTTCAAAAGTAGCAGTAGTTGTAGCTGACTACATATTTTTGAAGTAGCTGTAGTTATAGCGAACTACAAAAATTTTGTAGTCAACCCACCCTTGGTAAATAATGAAGGTCCCTTAGAGTGCTGCACCGGAATGGCCGCAGGTTCTATTCCTGCCAGGGATCTATAGTTGTATTTTTCACAACTGTTCCTGCATGGTTAGGTCTAATGAATATATATAAAATTCACACTCAAAACCTCCATCTACAAAAAATCTTTCAATTGTTGTGAAATATATATTAATATAGCTCGTTTATATATATGCATTGTCATTCTTGAGTACTTTAACCACCAGTCGGTAAGTTTCATTTCGACCCGATAATTGATATTTTCCATCCTACGAAATTTATTAATGTTACTTAAGGATTTAATTTGTGGATAATAAATTAGCACATCATATAGTGGAGAATATATAAACATTTTAGGAAAAGTGTAAATTAAGGACTTTTTACTACAGTTACATGATGTACTGATGTAATATTTTATATTAATAATTCATGGCCACACTCGAGCCCAAAGGAAATCATTATTGTGAAGGAGCTTATATATATCTGATGCAGAAACCTGCGGATGACAGCGGATTTACATAAAATTTACAAATTGCCAGCTGACATGATACAACCCGAACTGCAAAGATATTGTGAATTCCTACCAAGAATACTAAAAATGCGGTCTTTTGAGCTTTCCAAAGGGACTTTTTTTAGTTGGTCGTAGGAGGTCGTACGTTGGAGGACTTTTTACAAAATTCAAATTGATATTGCAAACTACAAGTTACCTTATCAATAGTTAATAAAATGGTCTTTAATAATTTAAACTGTGCCGCAAATAGGTTTTGCCTATCAGCTAACTAGAACTTTCCTTATTTTTTCTATACTGGATAACTCTATCAGTTCCGGCTGTCACCGGGTCTCTCTGGAGGTCCAGTAAAAGGCCGTCTCTTGTA
Source organism: Paramuricea clavata (assembly GCA_902702795.2). NCBI lineage: Eukaryota > Metazoa > Cnidaria > Anthozoa > Malacalcyonacea > Plexauridae > Paramuricea > Paramuricea clavata. The sequence goes on from CACRXK020012128.1 coordinate 3,392, forward strand.
TTGATCCAGTGTTACTACAGGAAGAAACCTTATCCGTTCTTGTCGTATAGGCAGGTGACTGAATATTTCTTCCTCAGATCTCAGTCGTATATGAGAAGAGTGCTTCCAGTTTGACTCTACCAAACACAGCAGGTTTTCTCCTGGTAATCCAGTTTCTTCCTGCCTGGTTTGAGTCTGGCCTGGAAAGAACAGATTGGAACTGATCGAGCTATCAATACAGTTTATATTAGCTTAGACGTCTTCTTGAAGTAACAGGGGATCGCTAAAGGATGACCCTTAATGGACCTCTATAGGACTAGGGAGAACAGTTTTGAACTAGTAGAACTATCCAGTATAAATAAAGTTAGTTTAGGTTTCCTCCTGTAGCAACACTTGATCAATAAGTTATAAGAGATGATCCTTACTGAATCTCTGGGAAGAACAGTTTAGAATTCTAAACAATTCTAACAATTGTTAGAGTTATCCAGTATAAATAAAGTTAGTTTAGTTTAGGTTTCCTCCTGTAGTAACGCTGGATCAATAAGAGATTATCATTACTGGACCTCTAGGAAGAACAGTTTAGAACTGATAGAGCTATACAGTATAAATAAAGTTAGTTTAGTTTAGGTTTCCTCCTGTAGTAACACTGGATCAATAAGAGATGATCCTTACTGGGCCTCTAGGAAGAACAGTTTAGAACTGATAGAGCTACCCAGTATAAATAAAGTTAGTTTAGTTTAGGTTTCATCCTGTAGTAACACTGGATCAATAAGAGAAGATCCTTACTGGACCTCTAGGAAGAATAGACTAAAACTGATAGAACTAGCTATATCCAGCGTGGATAAAGTTAGCTTGGTTTAGATTTCCTCCTGTAATAACACTGGATCAATAAGAGGTGATCCTTACTGGACCTCTAGGAAGAATAGACTAAAACTGATAGAGCTTCTTGGTTTAGATTTCCTCCTGTAATAACACTGGATCAATAAGGGATAATCTTTACTGGACCTCTGGAAAGAACAGTTTAAAACTGATCAAGCTATCCAGTATAAACAAAGTTAGTTTAGGTTTTTTCCTGTAGTAACACTGGATCACGCATAGCCCTCTTGGGAGGACAAACAGACAAAACTGACAGAGATATCCAGTATATTTCCCGTATAAATCAATTTTTCTATGGCAAGTATCATTCTAGGCACACTGACATATAATTTTCTCTTGCCCTAAGCACCTTGTTGAGGAAGATAAAAACTTGCCGAAAGGACGTGCCACCTGCCATATATGGCCGAGTGTGTCTTATTAAAGAAAGTCGGCTTTATACTTATACCTGCGGTAAACTACTTAAGGACTGGCCAAGCATATCATTATTTAAAAGTAAACTGACAATACAAACTCACAAGTAACCTCACCGTATTCCCCCTAATCTCTTTTGATTTTCCAAATTTGTATTTGTAAAGTCTATGGGCTGCAGATTATGCGATTATAATTGTTGAATCTACGTATTAGTGTATGATATACTGCAATATACTAAAAGATAACAAATGATTAATATGCATTAGTTCCTCAATACGCACGCAAATTAAATGTGGCATTGTAATGAAATATTATGACATGGATAATTGCTATGTGTACATTGAGAGAGGTTCATAAATGACATGTAATTTAGTGGATGACTTTTGAATTCTGATAAGTTTATACGTGGGAAGTGAATTTTGTAGCGGTTTCTTACGGAAGAGTTGTTATTGTTAGCATTGGTTTTTGTATGATAGAATTGGATCGAAGTCGAAGACGAATATGAATCAGAAATCTAGTAAGTCAGTAAAGCTCAGATCAAAAGGGGATGCCGGATGAGAATTGGCATTCATATATGACCTTTGTTATAAGCTGTTAATGCTTTCCCAACACTATCATGTATTTTATTTAAGTTAAAACATAGTTGGAACATCCATCAAACCTTTATTTTGTTAATCTATAGAGCTTGGAATTCCCTAGTAACACCTCGTGACTGCCAACTCTCATCAACTCTCATATATCCTCGTTTGACACTGGGGGCTTAAGGGGACTGTTTATACGAGGTGGGCTATGGCCCGGCCGCCCTACCGACTCATTCATCACACGAAGATCTTTCCTTGGCGAGAAGATTTGGATTAACATCTGTAATCCGAATATTTTCATCAATTTTAATTTAGGAATGTCTACGTAACACATAGAAGAAATTAGTTAGCTGCTATTATACAAGAGGAAACCTAAACTAAACTAACTTTATTTATATTGGATAGTTCTATCAGTTTTAAATTGTTCTCCCTAATGAAGGATCATTTCTTATTGATCCAGTGTTACTACAGGAGGAAACCTAAATTATAACTTTAATTATACTTTGTTTATACTGGATAGTTCTATCAGTTCTAAATTGTTCTCTCTAGATGTCCAGTAAGGATCATCTCTTATTGATCCAGTGTTACTACAGGAGGAAACCTATTACTAAACTAACTTTTTTTATACTGGATAGCTCTATCAGTTCTGAACTATTCTCGCTTCATCCTCAGTAAGGATAATTCTTATTGTTCAAATTTATTACAGGAATAATTTGGGAGACATTTCTTAAGCCGTGTCTGAATGTCGTGGCGCTAATCGAATTTCCAAATTTCATTATTAAATTGCCGAATTTTTTTCTGCTGGCTAACACCATGACAACACTGTTTAAGCCTGGTTCACACTGGTCGTCATTCATCGGCAATCTATTGTATTTCTTTTCCGACAGACAAAGCATTTTACACACCAATGACGGCAGACAATGGAAATACCCGATATTAATCTTACGATCAGTGTGAATTGCACAATGCACGACTTTACGACATGAAATCACGATCGTAGAAAGTTTAACGGATTGATAGGGATACAAGTACCTGAAAAATACAAGAAGAACTTCGAGCGAAGGGCCTTCGTCGTGAAGTTAGTAACAGGGAGTTAGTAGAAGAGCCTTCGCTCGAAACGTCGAAGTTCTCCTTGTATTTTTCAGGTAGTTGTATCCCTATCAATCTTTCTTATTATTGCCACTGCCTACACTGGACCGTTCAAGGTTTAACTCAGTATATTTTTCTCTTTCTAGGTACAATGAGGCTTTCCTCCACACTCCTTCTCCTCTCCGGTATTGCCGTTTGTCTTTCTCTGCAAAACGAAACGGAGCTGCATATTGGCACCCTTATTCCCCATTTGGCTGTCGACTACTTTGGTTATAAAAATGCCATTGAACTTGCGGCTGAGACTATCCACAGCCAAGGCTTATTGAAGGGATATAAACTGGTATTTCATCACAAAGATACCCTCGTAAGTATACTATATTGCATATTACAAAAATAGCCCGTTCCCTCTCTTTTAAACCCAGCCCCTCTCTGATAAGTCCCTTCTCCAATAAGTCCCCACCCCAGAAGTGCCTGAAAAAATATGCCCTCGGGGAAATATATTATATTGCATATTAAGAAATATAGCCCTTTCCCTCTCTTTTAAACCACCTCTCTAATAAGCCCCCCTCCAATAAGTCCCCTCTCCAATACGCCCCCCCCCCAGAAGTGCCTGAAAAAATATGCCCCTGGAAGTATATTATATTGCATATTAAAAATATAGTAGGCCCTTCCCTCTCTTTTAGACCACCTCTCAATAAGCCCGCCCCCTTCAATTCATTCCCCCCTCCAATAAGTCCCACCCTCCAATAAGTCCCCCCCCCCCAGAAATGCCTGAAAAATACCCCGGGGAATAAACTACTTAGAGAGATTATACGGTAACATCTTTTCATACTTTAATACTTTCAGCTTACGGCCGCCAAAGCAATACAATCATTGATTGAGTTCAGAAGTATGAATTCCTCAAATGCAGTGAAAATCTGCATTCTTGGGCCAGCACTCACGAAAGTCGCCGTTCATACTGCTCAACTGGCTTCGATTTGGGGCACGTTACAGGTACATAAGGCAGATCTAGACCATATAGATATGAAATTCTGCGTGATGTGTGCCTCTTTAACAGGGGCGGCGGAACCAAGAGAGTTGCTGGGACACACGCTCCCTCCCCAATCATTTTATAAACAGACTTCAAACCTGACCTGTCCTTCAGTGACACATGTTGCCTTGTGATTTGTAATGTATGGTAAACATTTTCAATAGACAACTTGCATGTTAGACTAATTTTTTATTTAGGCGAAAAAAAGTAAATTCCCGTAAAGATCTTATTAAAATTAGTAAAATTGCAAAATTTGTTTGCGAAATGTTGTAAAATACAGAAAATATAGCCTTGCGAAGTTTGCATATTTTCAGTATATTTATATTACGTGCGGAAATTGTTACCATTTTTGAGCCGAAAATGGTAACAATTTCCGCACGTAATATACAAATCACTGAAAATATGCAAACTTCACAAGGCTACATTTTCTGTATTTTACAACATTTCGCAACCAAATTTTGCAATTTTACTAATTTCATTATGTTCTTTTTAACTGTTGTGTTTTATTTCCTTCTCTTTACTTAGATTAAAATTTAGTCTAACATGCAAGTTGTCCATTAACCGATGCGACATGCGTAGAAATTATCAGATTTTGTTGCAAGTTGCAGTAATTTTGTTGCTCGTATTACTCCACCTTAAAACGAGCAACAGCTAGCCGCTCTCCTGCATGCACACTCATCAAGTCTCTCAAAATCTGATCCAGCTCAAGTTTGAGAGTTGCAACTCTACAAAAGCCATCTGGTAGGCATTTACCAAAATAGATAATATTCCCTGAGCTATCGACTAATTTTTTATCTAGACAAGAAAGACGAAATACATCATTGTAGCTCAAAAGAGCGTCCTAAAATTAGTAAAAATGCAAAGTACTAATTTTAGGATGCTCTTTTGAGCTGCAATGATATATTTCGTCTTTCTTGTCTAGATAAAAAAAAATAGTCGATAGCTAGCTGGAATTGTTTATTCATAGTCGTTCATTCATTTCAGGTTTCATACGGCGCGTCAAGTCCTGAATTGATGTCAGAAACCTATCCGAAATTCCTCAGTATGGCGCCCTCTTCAAACTCCGTGAACAGCGCTGTGATCAAGTTAATGAACTTTTTTCAATGGAAACGCGTTGCTTTGGCGTACGACCTTGATGTCAAGTATAAATCTTTTTATCTTCCGGTAAGTCGCCAACTGTTCCAATTAATTGATTAACTTTATTTATACTGGATAGCTCTATCAATTGTAAACTGTTCTCCCTAGAGGTCCAGTAAGGATCATCTCTTATTGATCCAGTGTTACTGCAGGAGGAAACCTAAATTGAACTAATTTTATTTATACTGGATACCTCCATCAGTTCTAAACTGTTCTCCTAGAGGTCCAGTAAGGATCATCTCTTTTTGATCCAGTGTTACTACAGGAGGAAACCTAAATTGAACTAATTTTATTTATACTGGATAGCTCTATCAGTTCTAAACTGTTCTTCCTAGAGGTCCAGTAAGGATCATCTCTTTTTTATCCAGTGTTACTACAGGAGGAAACCTAAACTAAACTAACTTTATTTATACTGGATAGCTCTATCAATTGTAAACTGTTCTCCCTAGAGGTCCAGTAAGGATCATCTCCTAATGATCCAGTGTTACTACAGGAGGACACCTAAACTAAACTAACTCTATTTATACTGGATAGCTCTATCAGTTCTAAACTGTTCTCCGTATAGAGGTCCAGTAAGAATTATCCCTTATTGTTCCAGTCTTTCGTTATCCTCATTTCTTGACAGACCATGAATGCTTTCAAAGACAATTTAAAAGCAAAGAATGTGGACATTCTCATTGAAGAAGGATTAGATATGACAAAAAATCACAAAACATCTTTTATTCAAAATTTGAAGGTATTCCAATTTTTGCTGCAATTTCCAACGCAGTCTGAGATGCAGAGCCATGTATCGAATTCTACTCTTTCGACACTTCCTTAACATAACATACTCTTAAGTTTAGAACAGGGGTGGAAAAGTATCAGACCACGGGACTAATAGTTGAAAACTACACGCGTAAAAACGCACAGTTTGTAACAAGTCTGCAAACAAGTTGTTACAAGTCCGTTCACAAGCTGTCAACAAGTTGTGCTCGCACTGCTTGTTCCCATGCAGTTTGTTGGAACAAGTTTGGAACAAGCTGTTAACAACTTGTAACAAGCTTGATGGTATTATCAGCCTTGTTACAAGACTGTGCTAACAAGTTTGTTACAGCCATGATATAACAAGGATGTTACAAGGATGTCAACACAAGGTTGTAACAATCTTGATATATCAAGCATGTAACGGACTTGTCAGAACAACCTTGCAACAAAGTCTGATAATTTCGACAAGGTTGTTACAAGTTGTCAACAAGTTTTTCCAAACCTGTTGACAACTTGTGACAAGCAGTGCGAATACATCGTGTTGACGGCTTGTTGGCAGACTTGTTACAAGATATGTGAGATTTTTTCGTGTGTATTATTGAATCAAGTGAGATACCAACAAAATCCCTCCTTGTAGTGCCTTTTTTTGCATATATATTTACTTTAGGATCTAACCCTCGATGCATGTTATCTAAATTAGTTTTATGTTATATTCCTAAAAGCATGGATAATAAAATAAATGGATAGGAAACTAGCTGACGTGACCTAATGTTTTCAATGGGCTGATGGCGTGATTGGATGTTGAAACCTAGTTGCAAACCAAATTCTCAAAAACGGCATGTTTAGCAATAATACAGCTAAATATTTTAGTCAAAAAGCAAATGAATATAACTACGCCATTCTACGATGAAATCTCTAAGTATTTCAAGCACTAAACAGTGAAAAATGCATCCCAAATTTCGTTAAAATTGGGGACGCCAATTTCGTAGCTACAAATGTAAAAAAATACAAAACAAAGACGAAAGACGTTTACCTTGAATACTTTGTCGTGGCTTAGGCATGTTTTTAAAACAATTAGACCAGTTTATGCTTCAATATTACTCTTTTAAAGCGGAAAGTATAGCGAAACAACAAAAATGCCGAGAACTTTGCAATACGCGTGACGTCACAGATTGCAACCAGGTTGTTTTTGCTTACGTCAGCTAGGGTCCTATCCATTTATTTTATTATCCACGCTAAAAGTAATAAGATTCTCAGTGCACTGAAATAATTTATTTCTGTTAAAATAGAACATGACATCCAGTTTGACAACTTGTTAGTGTTACACACAGAGGCGGATTAGCTGACCGGGCTACCGGGCGATGCCCCGGTGGGCCCCTGCTTCTAATGGACCTTTAACCTTATAACTAAAATTTTGATCTAGACAAAAATTTCATCACAGCTTGAAAGAGCATCACAAAATTAGTAATATTCCGAAGTTTCGTTGCGAAATGTTGTAAAATGCGGATAATATAGCCCTGCGAAATTTGCAATTTTCAGTAATTTTGTATTACAAACGGGAAATTGATGCCCCAACACCCGATTTTGGGCTGTCAATTTCCCATGCGTAATACAAAATGACTGAAAACGGCAAACTTCGCAAGGCTATATTATCCGCATTTACAACATTTCGCAACGAACTTTGGAATATTATAATTTTGTGATGCTCTTTCAAGCCGTCCTAAGATCGTAAGGTCTCTAATACCAGGCTGACGAACATTTGATATACTGTAATTGCAGTGCTCGAAAATAAACACTTACGCTGCAAAAGAGTTTCTCGTTAGTCATTTCTTTTTATCGATTCATTGATATTTTTATTAAAGGAAAAAGATGCTAGAATCGTGATTGCCCTACTCGAGAATGATAATCTTATAAAAGTTATGTGTGAGGTAAGGCTACTCACAACAAGGACAATAATCTATGTTATAAAGTAACGGGGAGGGGGGGGGGGCGGGCGGGGCGGAACTGGCCAACAGACTTTTTATATAGATTATATTACGAATGTCCAAAAAGGTGTGGTGCCTCCTCCCTCCCCATACCCCCATACGATTTACGCCCCCTCTCGATTCATCATCACCCCTTTCTAATAATGCCCCCGGTCAAACGAGAACAAAAACTAGAGAATAATGCTTTGCCAAGTTTTGGTCAAAGGTGAAAGAAACCCTTATTTATTTATTTAGCTTTGCCAACTAGGGCAGGGTCACCACAACAGCATATGCCAATTACTGTGCATGGGCCCTTATTACGAGTTAATTCTCAACCTCGTTTCACCGGGGCTAAAATTCTTCGCGAACGCATGAAATGAATAAGCCCCAAGGAGAGGATTAATAAACAATTTGCAATAATCGTTTCCCTTAGGCGTACAAACAAGATTTCTATGGAGATCGAATCGTATGGGTGGCGTATTTGGCTCCTATAGTTTTCAAATCGGGAATGAACTATGGCTGTAACGAAACAGAGTTTGACACAGTTAGTGAAGGGATGTTTGTCATGAATATTCAGTTTTTCCGAACAGACCTAAAAAAGACCATATCTGGCCTGGTAAGTCTTTGCGTGCATGTACATTTTATTCTCGTGGAACCGTGGAGATATTAGGAAGCTTTAGTGACGCGTACGGGATTAAGGATGCATCCCATTGGATGGCGGCTCGCTTTAACTGCTCGCAGAACTTGCCGATCACGCGCAGTTGATCGCCAGTTACAGCTCTGTATGTATCTACTCTGTGTACTTGTACTCGTAGACGCTTCTAGAGCTCTCGGTAATCTTCCAGCGGAGCCAAGTCTATACCGATGCAGCCAGTCAGGGCTGCATGGTTTACAGTATCAAAGCTTCTGTGATCACAGTAGGAATTTTGCATTGGTAAATTCGTAATGATTTGTGATGATGATTAACTTTATTCAGTATTATTAGCATGACAAAATTACTGGATGCTGATTTGTTGAGAGGAGTACAATTATTTCATTAATTGTACTGCAGTACAATTAATGATTTTCCCAAAACAAACAAACACAAGCGTGAAATGAAATTGCCCTAGAGGAACTAGATGAAAATACGAACAAAAGCACCAAATTTTGCTTTAACACAAGAACTAAATGAAAATACGGACAAAAGCAACAAAGTTTGGTTGAAAATCTGGCAGGACTGGGCTTTGGCGAGAGAATATATGATGTTAACATTGAGAAGTATCCAATTTTGTCATGCTAATAATAAACAAAAAAATGTACAAGTATGTGTACAAGAAACTGTACAAAAAATTGTACTCGTGATGTTTGGAAATTTGCCAAATTGGACTCGCCCCCGGCGGCTCGTCTAATTTTGGCACAATTTCCAAACATCACTCGTACTGTTAATCCCTAATAGACCTTTCCCCTTTTAAGTGAGATTTTGATCAAGACAAGCCTTGACAAAAATTTCATCACAGCTTGAAAAAGCATCACAAAATTAGTAATATTCCAATGTTTCGTTGCGAAATGTTGTAAAATGCGGATAATATAGCCTTGCGAAGTTTGCCGTTTTTCAGTCATTTAGATTACAAATGGGAAATTGATAATCAGTTTGATCATCTGATTATCAATTTCCCATTTGTAATCTAAATGACTGAAAATTACAAACTTCGCAAGGCTATATTATCCGCATTTTACAACATTTTAAAAAGAAAATTTGGAATATTACTAATTTTGTGATGCTCTTTCAAGCTGTGATGAATTTTTTGTCCAGACTTGTCTAGATCAAAATTTCATTACCGATTACCTATACTTAAACACACTAATCTTTTCAACACACAGCTGATCTCCAAAAGAGGTTTGCTAATATTACAAAACACATATTTATATACTAGAGGAGATTTTTTTGTATGTTACGTAACACGCGCTCAAAACTAATGCGTATAAAGACCACTTGAGGTTATGACTAAATTCAAAATTTTTATTTTTCGATACGTTTCTCAATCGGCAAACAAACTTAAAAAGTATGTTTAGTGCTTTATCTCAGTAAAATAATGCTAAAATGAAAAGATTTTAGATGATACGCCAAAGAGAAAATGATGTCTGAAGTTCAGTAAGTTTTGTTTATATGGCTGTAAATATGGCGTCAATTTTAAAGCATCTTCGATAATTGTATTCTCATTGACAATTTTTAACTATTATTTTATGTTTCTCAACCGGCAGATGCATTTAAAAAGGTAGCTAACTGTATAAACTAGAGAATAAAGCTAAAACAAAGTAATTTTGAGAGGAACGCCAAAACGATTTTAGGTTTTGAACACTTTTCATTGCAAATACGTGACATTGAAAAAAATTGCCTCTTAAATATTACTAGTAATATTTCGAATCCGATTATGAGGACTGGACTAGATTTCAAGTCCGTGCGCAATTTGATCAAGGCCGAGGCGAAGTCGAGGACTGGGTCAAAATGTGAGAACTTGAAATCTAGTCCAGTCCTCATAGTCGGATTCGAAAAGACATCTCCTACGATGGAATGTTGTTAATATTTCGCACCTTCCGAACTTTCTTGAATTGAATCTCTAGTCTGCATTCATTTACAAGCATAGCGAACCGGAAGAGTGTTAAAAATTCAGTATAATATATATCTAATCATATTTTACAACTGTAGCACTGAGTTCAAAATGTAAACAAAGCGTTTGTTTACATTACGGACTTTAGAATTAATTTTGGTCCAGTCAATATAAGTCACCAGGTATCCAGTATTATCATGTGAGCAAAATAAAGCAATATGAGATAAATTGATTCCATATATGTTTAAATAAAAAAAATGCTCCTTTACCATTTCCAGACCGTATCAGATTACAAAAGAAGAATGCGTGCTCGTCATTTTAGAATTGGTCTGCGATCTTCAATAGCCTTCGATACAGCGTGGCTTTTGGCACTAAGTTTAAATGCCTCTCTAGAAGATGCTGGCAAAATGCAACAACTTGACACAGAGAAGGCCAGAAACGATTACTTCGATTTGACACAAAAACTGAGAGAGCGTATGATCTCTATGGACTTTGAAGGAATCTCGGTGAGTATTTATTATTATTATTATTATTAAATTGAAACCACATTGCAGCCAGAAGCTGAATTGCGTGGATTACATATTATCACATGCACTACATATAAATATATTATTAATACAATATTATAAAAACCCACCCACGATCAAAATTCGATTAAAATAAGCATAAAATCTATCCTACAAACTTCCTACTCATAGCAGGGATAAAAGAGTTATAAAAGCGGTTCGTGCGTGTAACGTACATATTAAAATACCGATTCGTCCTGAAAGAATAATCAGTCTCGTTCTTCGGGGGCAGCAGATGATGAAGTTTATGCATTGGATCCTTGATGATACTCGTAAAGAGTTTGTCACACATGTCCTCTCTTCTTTGAAATAGAGTAGGCAGTCTAAAATACTCAAGGGCCTCACAATATGACATTTCAGGAGATAAAATTTTTAGCACACGTTTCTGAACAGTCTCAAGTTCGTCTGCCAAATACTTTGGGATGGAATGATGGAAGGCTTGCGCACAATACTCGAGCACAGGCCTGATCACTGTACAATAAAAGTTCAAGACATCATTGACATTTACGCTTGCCCGTTTCAATAGTACTATAAAATAGAGGCGTTTATTAGCTTTCTTTATACTTTCTCTGATGTTATCTTTCCACTGAAGTGTGCCTGTCATAACAAGACCCAATATTTTTGCACTCTCAACTATAGGCAATGCTTCTCCACCCACCAGTACAGGATCAAAATGTTGTTTAATTCTTTTAAAATCGATTCTCAGTTCTTTACATTTCTCAGTGTTAAGAGATAGCCTATTTGCCTTCGACCAATCTTCCACAACATCAACTGCGACTTGAACACGGCTCTCTGTGTCCTTACTAACTACTTCAGCAACTGTTGTGTCATCAACAAACTTCCACCTCGATATATCACAAATATCAAGATCGTTTATCATTAAACAAAATAGCCAGGGCCCTAATTTTGTACCTTGAGGGATACCGGAGAGTACATCACCCCACTTCGAATAACAGTCATTGGATAATTTCACTCTCTGCTTTCGATTCATCAAAAAATCGATTGTCCAGCGAGCAACCGCACGTGGAATAGCTAAATTGGAAATTTATCAGCCAGTAAAGCATGATCGATAAGGTCGAATGCTTTTCTATAATCGAACAGGATGACTCTGACAGCAGAGCCAG
>CACRXK020012129.1:0-11255 GCA_902702795.2 Paramuricea clavata
TGTTTCACTTGGGGAGCAACGGATTCTGATAAAGTAAGTTTTTATCTATTTATTCATGTGAAAATTACGTAGTTCCACGAGGGGTGCAACGGAATTGCATCTTTTGGATGCTCATCCCACGGCCTATAGCCGTTTACAACGAAATAGTAGAGTTAATTTAATATTTTCTGGTTTGTTTTTAAACTTGTACACTCTGTGTAAAAAACTGAAATCAAGGGTAGGTGTAGTCAGCGATAGGGCGGGTCCTTTATGAAGGTTGCTGTATTAAGTTTTTGGTGGGACTTCATTTGGGACTCACGTCCCGTTGCCCTTACCATCGGTCATTTGATTGTAAAGTTAATAAAAAAACAAAAAAAATTATGGTTCAATGGTTGAAAAATCAACCAAGATATTTCGTTCATTATATTGAACGAAATCAGCTATATGACGCTATACTACAATTGCCAATCCTATAGGCTAACCACATTTTATTACATTTTTGCACTCCGCTCACTTTTATACCATTGTTAAACATGCAGACTTTAGTTATTACACTGACCTGAAAGGTCAAGTGTCTTAAATCCCTAATTTTCTGGGGTTTTTTCCTGTTTTTTTCGTCGTCGAGAAATCGAGTTTGCGTTAGCGCATCGCAGGCTCAGTTTCCAGAGTTTCAGTTTACTATATAGATCAGTTTTCAAGATGGCGGCCATTCAATGAGTGACTATTTCAATCTCAAACAATTTCTTCATTTGTCAACGAATTTTACCGCGTTTGTCTGTGAATTTTGGATTATATTTATTAGGCTGTGCACTTTCTTGGCACTGTGGCTTGGTGTTTTTTTCGTGCAACGTCTCTGGAAATGCGATATCTGGATCGCTGAGTTTTTCGAATTTTATACGTTACGGACTCACGGAATGTAAACAATGTTTTCTGCGTTAGCGCATCGCATGCTCAGAGACCATGTGCATTTATGGATAACGTTTGTATTTGTGAGTAATACTTGTGTTTCATTGGACATTACGAAAACATGAGCAGTCGATCTTTATCTGATATACATCGTACTTAAAAAGCGACCCATCTTATGAGTTCATTGGCGAAGTAATTTTAAAAATAAACATTGTCTAAGCCGAGAAAATCAAAGTTAAAGTTTACGTAAATCAGGACAAATCTGTATCCGATTTACAAACATTGATTAAACATTCATTTATTTTGAATTTTCCTCATGAATTGTTAAACATATTTATAATTTAGGCACTCCATTTCGAGTTTTTTCCAGGTACGGTTATTAATTTTGGCGACAAGTGCTTGGTTATTTATCCACCTAACATAGTCTATAGTTAATTTAACCAGGACGGCTTAAATACCTTAAACGGCAGTTTAAACATGCATCATTCCTGGGCTTAATTCGGTCAAATATTTTTTATAAATGTTGTAATGAACAAAATGTTATCGGCAACTAAAATTTGTAGTTGTGTGTCAAAAAGTATTTTTCAAGCATGTTCATACTGTAAAACGATCAGAAAAATAATTTTAATTAGTTTACCAGTTTTTTATCGCGTTGTTTTAGTTTGTCAGCCATGCTTGCTTGCATGGACTAAAGCAACAAACGCAACTGATCTCAAATGTACTTCGCAACTGGAATGTTATTGGAATCATTATAACCATCAAATAAAAAGAAATAAACACGTTATTTACCGTTTAGGTCCCGTAAATAACATATGTTTTTTTTTTATCTAGGAAAACGTAAAGTGAGTTTGTGGAAATTTTTGCACAATCTCCTGGAAGCACCAGGATATCAAGATTACCTTCGCTGGGTAGACGAAGAACATCACGTATTCCGTTTGATAAACACAGTTGGTCTGTCACACCTCTGGGGATTGGAAAAGGGGAAAAGAAATATGAATTATGATAAAATGAGTCGAGCTATAAGGCAGTACAAACATGGTGAAGTCGAAAAAATCCCAAGAACCAAGCTCACATACAAGTTTGGCGATGAGGTTATGAAGGAAATTTTGAAATGAAAGAACAAATTCAAATATATTTCACAAAACATTAGAAATAGTTTCATGATTAAGGACGTAAAGGAGACATTTCAATAATCAAATAATAATTTCTTAATTGAGCAATAAAATTTTATGATTACATGATTTTGAAACATATCAAATTTTGTATTAATTAGTTTGTAGATGACTTGATTTTTATAACCAATATAAATGATACTTTCTGAAAGATTTTTGTCTCTTTGCTGTTCATAATTGGGTTACAGTAAGCGTAACGAGACAGCAGATAATTGTCAGCTTCAATTCAGAAGTGTCGACATTAATACGCGGAGCCATGTAAAGTTTAAAACTACATCTTTTCCAATAAATACAACACTTGACAACACATAATGATGGAAAAAGTGAACATTGCTTTCTCACTCACTCAGATACTACCAGTTGACAACTACTATACCTGCTTCGCAATTATTCCAAACCACTTATCAGAGATGTGTTATATTTTTCGTTAAAACCTGACCACACAGACACACAGTACGCTTCAAGAAACAATTTACTGATCCGTTATTTAAACATTTGCATTTAAAATTGTATTTAATTAATAACAGTTATAAATATGTGTCATATTCAGTCAGGGCAGTAGCGACCGGAGGGATGTGGGGTGTAACCCCCCCCCCCCCTCAATATTTGTTCACGAGTTATTTTTGGTAAATTTATATATAGAGGTGATTGGAGCTGATTTGCAGGCAAATTGTAAGTTCGAGCATTGAAAGGCAAACGGCGACAGTTTAGTTGGGTTTAGTTCATTTCCGGGCTTTCAGAAGGCCTTAATATTCAAATCAGTTTTCTCGGGGGAGCATTTGTTTAATAATTGACCGTAATTTCTCGATAATTTTGTTTCACTACCGGGTGTCCCAAAAAAAAGTACTCCGATTTGATTCTTAATAACTTCTAAACAAGTAAAGCTATCGAACAGAAATAACTTGCATTAAATAGAGAAAGGACTAACTTAGATTTTGATATATTACAGTTGTATTTTACTTAAAAATTCACGGAGATATTAATGTTCAAAATCGGGAGCATATTTTGCGATGCGTCTAAAATTAGCGAAAATCGGCATATCAAATATTAACTTCAGCGTTTGTTTGCTTAATGACATGTCAGGCTAACTTGTATTTCAGCGAATTGACGTTAGGGTTTGTAAGGGATATGGCGTAGATTTAGACATCTTACATGTAAGTCTTAACTCATTGTTTCCTGAAATATATAATATAACGTTCGAAATTATTCAAGTATTTAATAGGTCTTTACAAACTTAAAGGTACATGCATGAAAGACCATGCAAGGCAGGCGCTTAAATTTTTATTAAATAGCCCACTTTTTTATGTTTTTCATGCATGGGTTCAAAACAAAGTTGATTATTTCTCGGTTAGGGAGCGGTCATTATTTATGGCGGGGGGTGGCACCGAAGAGAAAAGGGTTGGGTAAACAAAATTTTGAGTGAGTAAAAGGTTGGGTTAATGAAAAACAAAACAACTCAAGGGTTGGGTAATAAAAATTTATTGTCATTTCAAAAGCATGACTCACTAAAATATTGGAGACTAAAAAGCAATGTCAACAGTCATATCTCAATACAATATGTGAATCAATCAGAGTCACTATCTTGATGCATGTCTCCAAAGAAAGAACATGTGCAGACAACATGAAACTTTATACTGCAGAAAATTTCCCAATCCGTTATCAAACTCATGTCACAGAAGTGGTAAAGGACACGTGTGACAACTGAATGATATCTTTTTGTAAATTTTTGGCCAGGGGTGGGTATTTATTTTTTAATTGATATTTAAGGTTAGGTAATCAATTTTTTTACTTTTTAATGGTTGGGTGAGCAAACTTTTTGCCACGAAAATCTTTTCTCTTCGGTGCCACCCCCCACCATAAATAATGACCGGTCCCTTAGAGCAGGATGGATATTATTCCTTAATCAGGGCCGTAGCAACCGGGGGGGCTGGGGGGCTGCAGCCCCCCCCCCAATAATTTGCTAATAATCATTCTTTTTTCAAAATCATGCAAACTTTATCATTTAATCTGTGACAAACTGCAAAGAATGAAGATATTACTCATACTCCAGATCGTTCCTCGCGTAGAAATTTTAGCTGAATTTCTGTCGCGCATTTTCAAGAAAATCCCACAAAATCTGCACATTTTGATGAACTAATGATTTATTTTGTCTTTTGCGTGTTGGGTCTTGCGAAAGAAAACTCTGAAAATGCCATTTCAGACCATCTAGAGACTCCAGATTTTCGAAATTTTCTCAAATGTTCTGCCTTCATTTCCGCGCAACTGCCATTTACGACGAAAATTCCCGCCGCGCATTTATAATACTACAGTCTGGCCCATACTTTCCTGTAAATTTCGACATACTAAAACGCTGTTTTCTGACTATCAGAATTCTGTTAAATCTTCCCCCAAAGTCCAGGAAATGGCATTTTAGAGACTCTAAATTTAAAAATTTCCTCGGGCCTTCGGCCCTCGCTTTCAGCCCCCCCAATCGAAAAGAGCTTCCTACGGCCCTGTTAATGAAGGAAATAATATTGCTTTTTGCAAATACACATCACAATATCAACGCTTCTATTTTGTTACGTTTTGTTCCAAAAATGTTGGATGTCTCTGGGGAGTTGCTTGTTATGTCTTTACTTATGGAGTTGTATGGTTTGATCGTGTTTGATTCTCAGTTTATTCTGAACTTGCCAAGATTAAGAAAGGCAAAAGAGTTTGGGTGTTTCAACAAGATTTCAGAACGTTGCAGAAGTTAGAAAATTCATTCAATGTGAAGTTAGAAAATTCACAATTCCATTGCCATGACAGCATGCCCTACTTCAAAACTATACGAACGATCCATGACGATCCTTCGCGATGCAGTGGTCTCATGAAATAAGGAAAAGTATTCGTGCTAGGAACACACGCGGATTTCGGACAAATAAATCTTGCTTGTATTTTGTAGATAATAATACTTTGTTTCATAATAAACAATTTGTCAAGTGTCTCTTAATTACTGGTAATAGTGCATATTTCAATCGGGAAAATCTTGATTATTATTTGATACGCCGTTTTTTTGCATATTTCAGATACATCCAGAAATATGCTCCCGATTTTAAACATTAATATCTCCGTGAATTTTTAAGTGAAATACAACTGTAATATATCGAAATCTAAGTTAGTCCTTCTTCTATTTGATGCAAGTTATTTCTCTTTAAAAGCTGTACCTGTTTAGAAGTTATTACGAATCAAACCGGAGTACTTTTTTTTGGGACACCCGGTAGATTAAGTTTGACACATTGTTTACAGTTTGCGTAAAGGACAATCCTTGTCCTGTTCTTAGACCCCACGCAGTAACCTTTCCTCATGAGTAATGATAAACAAAGAAATGCTCTATAGAGCAATGAAATTGGACGTCAATAAGGTCAAATACGTGAAAAATATTGTAATTTCTGTTCTGTAATATGCGTCATCTTCACTTCATATATATAGTACAAGGCAGACTGATATGTTAGTCCAGTTCAGGGGCCAGAACCAGACTAACTGGTACGTACGACTCATACATGGAGCCTATCATGAGCGGCTTCAAAATGGAAGTCAAGTAGAAGTTCCGGTTCACTTATTCATTTTAATAATTCATTTTAATTTCATTTTGATCCATTCATTAACCATTTGAGGAATGTTTCATACTTACTGACTAAATTAATAGTTTAAAACTTATAAATTAATTGTTCATTTTGTCGTTGTTGTAACGTGGGAGTTCTTGCAAAAGAACGCTAACCCTTGACTTTCATAAACATGCTTAATGATCTTGGCTTCGATACATATTGTATATATACAGGGTGTCTCAATGGAAGTTTAACAGGCTGTCGTGCATCATAAACGTAGCTAAACAATTCAATTTTTACATAGGACGACTTATTTGCTTTTCAACGATACTCTTTTTAAATCGTAACGATGAGAAATGGCCACATACTCGTCAATTAAATAAAAATTGCCGGTCGAAATCACATTCTTCCACCGTTGGGAATTGCATGGAAAACGAAACAAACAATATTGAATGTTAAATGATCTAAAATAAGCTCAACTCGTCAATCTTCGTCTTAGTGAGACCATAAGAACGTCCATTATTGCACTAAACTTGGTTCAAGTAACACCCCTGAACAGAGAACATTCGTAATCAAAACGTTTTACGAAACAAGTACCTTGCAGCAGACTCAGTCTCGCGCTGCTTTTGGATTGATTAACTTTGCATAATTAATGTATTTTTAATTCCCAACGGTGGAAGAATGTGATTTCGACCGAAAAGTTTTATTTGACGAGTATGTGGCCATTTCTCATCGTTACGGTTTAAGAAATATAACATAAAAAAGCTAAATAACAGCTCTTTCGTTCTATGTAAAAATTTAATTGTTTAGTTAAGTTTGTGATGCACAACAGCCTGTTGAATTTTCATAGCGTTTTTTTTTAGACACCCTGTATAGTTATTATTGCTTCAAGTAGACGGTTGTAAATTACCTTATATAAGTGAGATTTATATTGATAAAAAAAAAACTTCTCAAGTACGGTGAAGAAAACTTAAGCAGAAGCATTTGTAATGTTCTGCGGACGATCATATCCAGAGCCTGGTATCGAGGACAGTTCCCGTGGGTGATATTCTTGCGGCATTCTTGGGAAAAAATGTGCTCGGGAAAGTTCGTAAGAGACCGTCATGAGCCGGTGATATAACATTGCAATAAACTGCATGATTAAGATGGCAGTAAACAATGTTAGAGACGCAAAACCAAGAGGACTAGCGAGAAGAAATCCAAAATCAACAATAAACCACAAGATATTAACAAGTGAGAAGACCAAAAGTGAGCCATTACTAATGTGGATAAGTTGCTTACGATGTTCAATTAACTTGGCTCTCTCATAAGGAAGAAGAAATTCTTCACACAATGTTTTCCAGTATTTACGTTGTTCGCTCACACCAATATCCATAATTCCTGGAAACAAATACTGAACGTTAATCAGATTGGCAACTCAGATCTGGATGAACCGATGAATCTTCAGTTCGTACCGTATTTTCTGGGCTTTGGCACATTCTTTAATTTGTTTCTGTCAATACTACGCAGTCCACGCTGTATTAGAAACATTCCTGCATTCAGAAACCTTTTCTGTTGCTGTCCAGTGATACTCTTATTATGTTTTACTCGATCTCCTTCTCAGGGCTTTATTTTGGGAAAAAAAGCAGTAGCCTGCGTAGCGTCTGTCAGGGAAAGGAGAGCCTGTACGAGATCTACTGTTTTGCCATTTCCGCCCACTTAGCCTGCGGGCTACGCCCACTTTCAACATATGTCAAAATTGGCCAATCACATAGATTGTTTACGTTTGCAAATTTATTTGTCAATTCAAAGTGAAATAATATAGATTGCTTTATGTTTGCAATTTTCAAAACGAAATAATATACGGATGTCAGCTAAAGAAATTTGAAGTCTGTGGGAATAGCGCTAGAGCAGTTTCTATCGTTGTCACAAGTACTTTGCAGTCCGTGTGCGAGAAAGCTACGAAATATCGTAGATACGTACAAATATAATTAGTTTCGACAGCGGTCAACCGTGATGAATTAAATGTTAAAGTTTTGAGCGATGCAGGGAAGAGAAAAGTGTCTGAAGCCATCACTCCAGAGAGAGCAAGTCCTGTTCATAAGACATAAGCATTCACAGCAATTCTCTCTCCTGGCACAACATTTAATTTATTAGCTACAAAATCATGAAGAAAAAATCTATTTGTCGTCGATGTAAACGAACACGCTCGCGAAAGAGGCGCTGCTAACAGACAGCAATCCAACGAAGACACCACAGTCAATATCTCTAGAGCTTCATGAACAAAGTTCGTAAATACCTTTATTGTTCAACCGTAAATCGTGGCCTTTAAGCTCTTTTGAATGCAAAACTCAAAGAAACACCCCGCCGTGTTTGTTCATAATTTTAGCACAAATTAGCATATTTTTTCATTTTGAACCAATCAGATTTCTCGTCCTTTGGGAGAACTAGTAAATACGGCAAAGCATGGGGTTTCTTGCAGGCTGTCCTTTCCCTGAGAGCCGCTACGCAGGCTAAAACAGCAGTAGTCCACCTAACATAGCGGCTAGCGCACACTTTAGCGCCCACAAGGCATCTCAACCGCGCGCCCACATAAAAGCCCTGGGAAGGAGGTTTGAGCTAAATATGTCGCTTCAATCTCGAAACCAGAGCCCGCAATCCTCTGTGGAGGCTTGCTGAGGCTCTGGAAAACACCGGCGACTTTTGCACGAAAATCAGTACATTTGGATCCAGTACTCCGCTCGACATTTATAAATAGACATTACTTCCGTCAAGCATGAATTATGTCGTTGTTTAATCTTATTACGACTTTAATTCTTCAAAGAACACTTGCCATGGTTTTGAATTGTTGTAAGATACTGGTAGTGATTTATTTTAACTTGTTTAATTACGGTAAATCATGGATTGTTGTGTTATTTTATTTTAAATATTATAGGCAACGGCTTATCATGACCTTATATGGTAATGCTGCACTGTTGTTATATTTCTACATTTTGTTATTGGCATATCAATATCTGATCGGAATAGTCTATTGATTTCATGAGAAGCTAGGGAAGTTAATAAGTTTATTAAAGTTATGCTGTGTGCTTCATTGATATGTTTAAACATAATACGGTCATACACAAAGAGAAATAAACTTTATATTAATTTTAAACGATGTTTGAATCACTAAATACGGCTCACAGTTTGAATAATAATTAGCACTTGAAAAACAACCAATCAGAGCCCGACTTTCGCTGGTGTTTCCCAGAGCCTCAGCAAGCCTCCTCAGAGGATTGCAGGCTCTGGTTTCGAGATTGATGTTGCTTGTAATTGAGTTTGTTTGGTGTAGACGAAACTAGGGCGTGGTGTCTGAATACATTGTAGTCTAACACTTGCCAAGTAATTCAACATTTAGCAAGAGTTGTTTTAAAAGTTATTAAAGAGAAAATAGAATTATAATACTAACCTTCATCGTCAGATGTTTCAACCGTTTCGTCTTCATCAACGATAACGTCATCATCAGGTTCCACACCTTCACATTTGTCAGCAGTTTCTATTGCTTCTTCTACATTGACAGCCTAGATATTGAGTCGAAAATTATATTTCATGTTGTGTTGAAACAGAGCTTATTTTGTTGACGCGTTTCGAGTACGTATAGTCAAGGGCAGTTATAAATGCTGGAAATTAAGGCGTAATCTATAGCCTCAGTGGGAAAGTATATAGCTTACCAGAAGAGGGAGCATCAAGACTCCCAGAAAATGCATTATACCTGATTTTATAATTTGTACTTTATTCCTAAAAACGTTCATTAATTGTACATAGAGTTGCAGGAAATATCAGCTAGTAAACTGAAGCGTTGTTAGTACTTCATAGTGATCAGTATATCAATGCCTTGAACAACAACTACAGTGTAAGTGGGATCGTGGTTGATAAAATACTGTAGTTTGCAAGAAACTGGGTATTTCGGGGGCATGGGAAATAGAGGGGGGGGGGGTTATCATAATTCAGTACCTCATTTAGTACCTTGTATACTAAGCCCCCTTCTTTTCAATATTTATCTAAATGAAATAACGACCTTATTTAAAAACACCAATTCAGACCCATTTATACTGCCTAACGGAACAGAACTGAGCTGTCTTCTTTACGCAGATGATCTAATTATCCTATCTAAATCAAAATTCGGCCTCCAGAAGTGTCTGGATAAACTCCATAGCTGGAGTAAGAAGTGGCTAAAATTATCGTGATAAAACTATCAAAATTTATAAATAAAACTAAAACCGTGATAAAATTATCAAAATTTATCTCTTTATGTTTTGAGAAGAGATCTAAATGCCTTGAAGCTCGGAATGCTGACAGTCAATAGGCTATCGAACTAACTCCCAAACTTCTTCAATTACATATACTGTATACTGTAAATAGAGTATTCATTTGTTAACTATGCCTTTCTTTATATCAATAACTTCATTTTTATTTCTTGTATTACTCACAGTGTCATATTACCCACAGAACATTTTGCATTTGTAACTATTTATAATTAACTAATAAGCTTTTGCAATACTTGTATATGAAGTCATGCTAATAAAGCCATTTGTTACTTACTTACTTACCTCATAATGTTCAGAATCAATGGCACTTGAACAACAACTACAGCATAACCTCTTCACACTTCGTGGTCCTCTTTGATGCCTCGTTCTTCTGCACATGTAGTGCAGCAGACGATAATACCAGTGGAGACTGTCAGGTGTATTCAATTCTGTTAATGCAATATTTAGGTAAAATTATTATTACTATCGTAAAACGAATACAAGTAAGATTTTGAAGTTGAGTAAGATTGGATATTTTTCCTAGTTGGCAAAAATTTCATATGTCACAAGTTTGCGGGCCTTAAAATATCTTTAACAGGGCCGTCTGACAAAATGTCCGGTGACGTTGAGTTTGGGTCGGACATATGTCCGATGACCTTCAGTTCAGTTTTGACTCGGAAATAAGTCTGAGTGACACAAATTAATAAACGGTAAATGTTGTAAAGATATTAAATAATTTCTTTCTTTCATACTTATTCCCAAGCCAAAATTAACTTGCTTGCCAGAACAGCAGTGTTAAAAAAGACTTTGACAACTTAAGCCCGTTTTCCACTTCACCATTTCGCTCGCCGCCCCGTGCTCGACTACGTTAGAACAACATTTCCACTTCACCTTTTATACAATAGTACTCTGATTTTCCATTTAACATACAAGCCTCTAGTCCTGGGCTAGGGTACACTTTGATTTACGTCGGACAAAGCTACAGTT
The DNA here is from genome assembly GCA_902702795.2 of Paramuricea clavata. Lineage (NCBI taxonomy): Eukaryota > Metazoa > Cnidaria > Anthozoa > Malacalcyonacea > Plexauridae > Paramuricea > Paramuricea clavata. The sequence goes on from CACRXK020012129.1 coordinate 10,876, forward strand.
CGGTCGGACACCAATTCACTTGGGTCGGACAAAGAATAAACCTCAGTTTCACTTTGGTCAGACAGAATGTCCGGTGGTTTCCTCTCTACGTCGGACAATTTCACGAATGGGTCGGACAATGTCCGTGACCGACCGATATTTTAAGGCCTGCAAGTTTGTATGATACAGTAACTTGTTTGTTACTTGCATACGGCAACTTCACCGCTGCGCACTTCCTCGAATCAACAGTGACCTCTCGTACAGGCATGCCAGATGAAAGGCCGAATGCTCAACACAAAGTACTATCAACCACTGACCTTCTGCATCCATGCATAACAAGTTATTTTCAAATGTGGAAGCAGAGTTATATGCATAGGCGTACGGGGCTGATATTTTCGGGG
>CACRXK020012130.1:0-15478 GCA_902702795.2 Paramuricea clavata
TTGAAAAGATCAGATTTTTTTATGCAACTGTTTCTGAGATATTGCCATTTTGGTGAAAGCTCTTGAATTCAATCACATATTCGCCATATTGCTTGCGCCTTAGGCGGGTAGAAACATTGTAACAGCTTGCCGCTTAATGAGTTAACAAAACCTTGGATTTCCAAATGCTTACTTAAATCTATTAGGAAAAAGAACAGACTTTATCAAAAATTTCTGAAGTTTCCCACCTCACAAAACGAAATAAATTACAAACAATATAGAAATAAGTTAAGTTCTCTGTTACACACAGCAAAACACCTTCATTATGAAGAAAAATTAAACTTAGCGAAAACAAATGTTAAGAAAACTTGGCAAGTTTTAAACAAGATATTACAAAGGAGAGGGAACAAAGCAAGAAAAAATACCCTATAACTTTTTCACTAATAATAGAAATATTTCTGACCCAATGGAAATAGCTAATCAATTTTGTAATTATTTTTTCTAATATTGGTTTAAAATTTAGCGAAAAATTCTTATCTTAACTGTAATTTTATCTATTCTATCTTTCTGCAACCAGTCTTGGAATTGGAGCTAAACGAAATTTTTAAATCATTCCATCCTAAAACTGCGGTTGGCTGGGACAAAATCCCAATGTGGGCCGTTAAGGTTTCATTTAAATATATTTGTAAACCTTTGACTCATGTTGTAAATTTGTCATTTGAATCTGGCATAGTTCCCGACCAGATGAAAATCGCTAGAGTTGTACCCATTTATAAATCTGGACCAAACAATCTATTCTCCAATTGTCAACCTATAATAATAATAATAATAATAATAACAGTTATTTATATAGCGCTTAAATTATATAAATATTCTAAAGCGCATTACATACAGTAAAATATAAAAGTAATACATAATATCATATGTAAAACATATTACAAAAAGGTTCTACTAATCTAGTTGTCTCTAATTGATGAAATATATAAAAAGTTAATAATCGTATTATAAAAAAGCTAATTTATAAAAATAAGTTTTAAGTCTGTTCTTAAAAGTGTCCACAGTAGCACTTGTTCTAATGTCAAGTGGAAGTTGATTCCATACTCTAGGCCCTGCTACAGCGAAAGCTCGGTCTCCGAAAGTTTTACATTTAGTACGTGGAACCTTTAGAAGATTCTGAGTTATACCAAAGTCATTCTCCAACAAATTAATCATGATGTCATGGTCGATGGTGTCGAAAGCAGCACTTAAATCTGGCAAGACAAGGAGTGTAACTTCTTGCCGATCCATACTTAAGAGGATATCACTTTGTACCTTGAGAAGTGCTGTCTCAGTCGAGTGGTGTTTACGGTAGGAAGACTGACAGGCAGCTAGAGGTGCATGCGCAGAGCAATGATCAAGGATTTGCGAGACAACGACCTTTTCAGCTGTTTTAGAAACAAAAGGCAAGTTGCTGATTGGACGAAAGTTCATAAATACCAAGTCAAGACCAAATTTCTTTAGAATTGGTACAATAAGCGCAACCTTACAATTTTCAGGAACAGTACCGCTTTCCAGAGATGAATTGATCATTTTAGTGATAAGAGGCGCTAGTTGGTCTACGCACTTCTTCACTAACCAAGTTGGAAAGGGATCCAGATGACAGCTAGCGTTAGATGATGACATAATGATGTTGCGGACTTCAACTTCTGAAACTTGAATAAACTTATCGAGCCTAATAGAAGGTGATGGAATGGAAAGGTCTGGAGGTGTACTGTCGCAACTCGCAATTTTCTCTCTAATAAGAGAGATTTTTCAGCAAAAGTATTCACCAAACTCATTTGCAAGCTGTCGGGGATGGTCGGAGTGCGGGAGAAGATTGTCAGATCGCTCCTTACATAGAGATCTTACCACTTGAAAGAGTCTCTTTGAATCTCCTGCGCAGTGTTCTATCATATCGCTATAGTATGTTGTTTTAGTATTCTTTAGGAGGAGACAGTATTCATTGCACACATTTCGATATGTTGATATGTCAGAAACGTTGTTGGTTTTTCTCATTTTCTTCTCCAGTTTTCGTCGCCTTGCCTTTAGATGCATCAAATCATTATTGAACCATGGCACTCTAGGACGCACCACTTTGACTTTAAAACTATATCTGTTTTGCCAATATTTTCTAAATTACTATAAAGGACTGTGTGTAACCGCATTATGGATTTCATAAACAAAAATGAAGTTCTGTTCAATAACCAGTATGGCTTTAGAAAAAACCATTCGACAGCTTTAGCACTTCTGCATATGGTTGACAGTATAACCTCTTCTATTGATCAGAAGAAATTCACTGTTGGTCTTTTCATCGACCTTTCAAAGGCATTCGACACTGTAAATCACAAGATATGCTCGAAAAATTGCAGCATTATGGTATCTGTGGTTTAGCACTCGATTGGATAAGAAATTATCTTAGTGATAGATACCAATTTGTTGAATACAATGGTGTTCAATCATCTTCTAATGAAATTAAATGCGGTGTTTCCCAAGGATCAATTCTTGGTCCACTTTTCTTCTTCTTGTATATAAATGATATTTGCAATGTCTCCAGTATTCTTAATTTTATCCTATTTGCTGACGATACTAATCTATTTCTTTCTCATAATGATCTTCCGTTTATGATGAATACAATTAATAGCGAATTGCTCAAGCTGTCCGAGTGGTTTAAAGCCAATAAACTTTCAATTAATATTCAAAAATCTAGTTATATGATTATAAAAACTAGGCAAAAGAGATATATACCTGAATTTAGTATAGAAATTAATAATACAAAAAACAAACAAGTTAATGAGGTTGTTTTCCTCGGAGTTGTTCTCAATGAAAATTTATCTTGGAAACCTCATATTACACATATCTCACTAACCTCACATTGAATTTCTAATTCAATTGGAATAATTTACAAATCGAGTTTTTTGCTCTCTAAATCTTGTTTAAAAACTTTGTACTTTTCATTAATCTATCCGTACTTGCATTATTGTATTTTGGTATGGGGTTCAACTTATCAATCTAACCTCGAATGCATCGTATTGCTTCAAAAACGTGTAATCAGAATAATTAATAAGGAATGTGATGGGTAATGACAATGACAAACTCTCTGAATGCCAACCTCAAAAACACTATAATAAAGGCATAGACTACACCTCTAAAATTGTGCCTAGTAACCTAGTGTCTATTGTGCGAAATAACCTCAAAAGCACACTATATGTGCCCAGTATACTGGTGCTCAAACACCACAACTATTGAATGACAACTCATGACGTACGTGCACTATGTTTGGACAGTTTTTTCTGCAAGCACTTTAAGTTGCTCTTCAGCTTCGAGTCGTTTTTGCATATTTTTGCTCCTACCAATTGCTTTCAGACGATCAAATGTCATAGGTTCAAACACAATATCATGAATCGATCTCACCCGCGATGTAGCTACAAATGTGCATCAAGCAACTTTTTCTCCTTTACCTAAATCAACAACAGCTTTTGTTAGTGTCTGTCCTTGTGGCTTATGAATGGTCATTGCATACCTCAACCGCAAGGGCACTTGTTGCCTTGGTACTTTCCATCAGCCACCCATTCAAACACTTTGGGTGGCACAGGTATACATTTAGAAATCCATCTAGGAATGCAGGACCAGAGTAACTGTTGAAGTGTACCAATACTGCTATTGGCAGATTTGGTGGACCCATATTCTCGGCAAACCAAATCTGCTCGATAGTGCCAAATGAGCCATTGCAGAGACCAACTTCAGCCCACAGGTTGCAAGTGAGCATTACTTCTGCTTTTGCGGATAAAAACAGAACAGCGTCCAATCCACCAGCTTCGTCTGACATGGCCGCACTGGCACCATGACCAGAATGTTTTGCCTGAATTTTCGTGACAGGTTGTCCAAGCTGCAATAGCTTCTCATAATTGTATTCAGTTACACTTTTCTTGTCAAAGTGCAATCAGATGACATCAGTGAATTGATCCATTGGTACATTTGTTGTTGAATGCTCCAACAATAGTTTCCAGTCCTCCTCCATCAGTTCTCCATTCTGCATTCTCATCAGCAAGGCTCTAAAAGCATACTCTAGATACAGACTATGTCCATGGTCACTAACTACCGTTCCGGTACCTGAAACATACATTGGCGTATCACCAACAAGTGGTAATTGACCAAAATCACCCATTAGAATTACTGACATACCACCAAAAGGGATATAGTCCTTTCCAGTACCAGCATGTAATCTATTGTCCAGCCATGATAGCATTTTATGTCCAATCATTGACATTTCATCAATAATCAGAAAATTTTTACCTTCCAGCCTCAGCTGTAACCTCTATATTCACCCTGCAAATCCCTATATTCACGGATAGGAAGTTGAGCAGCAGAATGTAATGTTTGACCAATAATGCTGAAGGCTGCAATCCCAGTAGTTGAGTGCCTAATACTTGTTTCGCAGCACTTATTAAGTATGTCTTACCTGTGCCAGCTGTTCCACACACAATCATATAAACAGGCTCGGCATTATCACCATTCTGAGATGTGATGATGTTGTAAGCAAGCCGTTGTTTTTCATTCAAGGTCTCTGGATCAATTACACATTGTTGATCATCTTCTCGGCATTGCTGACCATGTTCTTCAGCCTCCTTTCTCTGACTATAGATACATCCTGGAGATTCCCTTAACAAATCTCTAGGCACAGCTCTTACCATTTCAAACCAATCCGCTGCTTCATTGTCTGACATCCCATTCCCTGCTTCCCCATAATCTTGGTTAATTCTGCACAACAACACATCCAATCATCAACTTCCTCCTCCTCGTAAGGATCAACTTCACTTTCATCGTCATCATCTTCATTGTCACTTGGATCGTTTTCAAAGGTTTGACCCACTGATCTGAAATAAGACTGGATAACACATCTATAGTATACAAAAGTGAAGCCGGAAGTCACTGGCCACCACCCAATTCTGGGGCCCCACTTTTGTATAGATTTGTATTACAGACGGTAGTTTTTCGCGTTTTTTGCCCCTGCTACGTTTCCGACCGGCCAATTTTACAATCACAAAGATAGAAGCATACAAGAACAATTTGAGCAAAAAATTTGGTGTATTATGGCTTTATAATGCTGCGAAATGGAATTTACAACTCTGCAGGAGTGGAGAGCCTCAGACTTTGTTTATCAACACAAGCTCGTTTTGCACTTTCATACAAAATCAACTCAAAATATACAAGAATTTTAATACTGTTACTCGACGAATATTCTCAGGAAACTTGAAGAAATGAAGCAGCTACATTGTGAATGAAAGCGTACAGAGGTTAGTTTTAAAATACCTTGAGGCTACTTTTATAATTATGTGAATTAAAACAACATATTGAGTCATTGTTTATAATTTGGATTAAAAATATTTGATTGTCACTTGTCTTCCTACTTTAAAACATATAAAACTTCTGGACAAGTCGCCAGGGAATGCTCATGACAAAATTGACATTTAAAACTGTTCCTTAATTCGTATAATTATAAAAGTAGCCTCAAGGTATTTTAAAACTAACCTCAGTACGCTTTTGTTCACAATGTAGCTGCTTCAGTTTCTTCAAATTTTGTGAGAACATTCATCCAGTAACAGTAATTCTTGTATATTTTGAGTTGATTTTGTACGAAAGTAGCAAAACGAGCTTGTGTTGATAAACAAAGTCTGAGGCTCTCCACTCCTTCAGAGTTGTAAATCCCGTTTCGCAGCATTATAAAGCCATAATACTCTTTTGCTCAAAATTCTTCTTGTATGCTTCTATCTTTGTGATTGTAAAATTGGCTCGGTCGGAAACGTAGCCAAGGAGAAAAAAAAACGCGAAAAACTACCATCTGTAATACAAATCTATACAAAATTGGGGCCCCAGAATTGGGTGGCGGCCGGTGACTTCCGGCTTCACTTTTGTATACTATAAATGCGTTATCCAGTCTTATTTCAGATTAGTGGTTTGACCACATTGTGCATCATGAACTCTGTATAAAAAAAATCGTAAGTTTTAATAAACATTTCCTTACTTTCATCCTCATTGTTCCAAGCATTTGACGGTTGACCCTCCCATAGTTTAAACTTTATTAGTTGATATTTGCAGTATTTTCCAAAATCAGCACTAGTGGGATTAGCTGAAATCTTTGGAAATGTTCTGACAATGTATGGACTTGCTCATTTTGTCAACTCACCTCTGACTTTGGTGTACTGTGACACATAATTGCATCAGATTTAGCCGAGACAACCCTGTATACCTACTCTTCAATTTTGCACGTTCTGCATATTCTTGTAGTGCAGACTTTTGAAGTACCTTGTCGCCTTCGTTTTCTGCATCAATATTAACCTTCCTGCTGTTATCTAAAGAAATAGTAACAAAACTAAATGTGCAGCCAACCAGTGGTAGACTAAGTAACATATGCACAGTTTCTTGTGCTGCCATATCTCTATCCCCAGCAACTTGGATCATTGCTTTATTGAAGGCTGAGGAGACTTTATCATCATTCTGTAATGAGGACATGTACAATTTTAGTATTTCTGATGCTGATTTCGATCGGGCTTCTCCTTTCGCAGCATATTTAGCCATGTATCTTGCACAAGCCTTCTCATCTACAATGACTTGCAAATCTACATTTGCCCGCCAGTTTTTGAGCATCACCCTGTTATGCGAATTTAACCTTTGATCATTTTGTTTGGTATGTAACTGAGACTCAACAGACTTAGCATTCTTACTTACCACCAACTCAGTTCTGTTTCTTCTTGTAATGGCTTTGGAAAACCAATTCTGCTGCAAGCAGGTCCACTCTTTTCTGTTTCAAACAATATGCTGGACTGCATCTAGTGTGTCTTTCTACAGTATTAACTAACCTGTAATAATCATTGTCACGATTATCCACTGTTGTAGCCCTAACAGCAGATGGGCGAGGATCTGTTATCCTCCAGTTTTCATCTGGTAATTCCTCATTAAAAGTTGTCCCCAGCCAGTCAACATACCTTTAAGTTAATAATCATAACTTATTATTAAACATATGCTCTCGCTCTTTTAGTTACAAATATTACCAAATTATAGTTACTAGAAGTAATCACAGATTAGCGATGTGCGTTCGAAATGTGTAATTTTTTGTTAACAACACGGTAACATTCTAAAGATGACAATATATATATATATATATATATATTAATAGGCCGCAAAATGGACAGTAAATACAATGACAGTCATCACAAATCTTTTTTTAATCAACAATAAACAAAACTCAACAAACCCTTCGCCCTTATTTTAGCCTTATACAACACATATGATTTAACTAAAGTCAAGAAACACAAGTTCCATATAAATGTTTTTTTATGAACAAACAAGCCAGCGAAACTTTGAAATGTTCTACCATACATGGTAGACAGTTTTAACATTTTAAGTAGGTTAACGGCATGCAATGTTTTTAAAGAACAAACTAAGTTAACAGTTTAAACTGTAGAACGACTAACTTCGCTAACTTGGTAAGTAAACGCATCATACGTAAAAGTTAGAGAGGTTTGATAATTTTCCAGAATCATCGCAACAATGACATCTTCGATAGCTGTTTCAAGTTGGAATGCTGGGTTGATGAGCTGCAGTAAAGCCTCTGTTGAATTGCTGTCTAGACGAAGATGGACGTTTTTGGAGCCGCTTTAGGCTTAACCAGAATACGCAGGGTCCAGCGGATAGAACAGGTTGTAGCTTGCAAGACTGGCAGATAGCCTTTTTGGGAGCAACAATTTCAACGTTTCGTTTGGTACAGCCATTACAACCGATATGCTTAGAAGCTTGTTCGACTCCTATAATGGTACCATTGATGCTTGATGTTGTGTCAATTTTGTCTTCCTATTCCACAACAGGTATCGAATAAGGGGTAGCATCAAGTGCCGAAAAACCTTCATTTTTGGGACTATTAAGGTACTGACCATACTTTGTGGATTTTACTCGGACATTCTTTAAGGTATACGTCTCGTTTAGTTGGAAATAATTTACGTAGTTTATTCTTTAAATGTACTGAACTACTAATGATCTTTATATTAATGGTAGATTTGTTTAGAACTAAAAGTAGTGCAGTTCAGAGGATAACATGCCAGTCATATTTTACAGTTACTCTTAGAAATCTTATTAACAAATACGGAAAAATTTAATTGGTTGTGTAACATAATGTAATACAAAAACTGACCAAATGCTCAAATTTGACTATTATAAAGGATAACTTGTAAAATAAAGGTTTTAGACCTATAAACTTGGGAATTCTGCATAATTTGATACCAAAATAAAGTCTCTATGGTCATCTTAAGCTAAGATATTGCACATCTGGGCTATTTTCATTCTATTGTACATGCCGTAATGGGAACGGGGTACCTGCTATCCCTAAAAATTGTCCAAGCAATTCTAAACTTCACAGTTTTATTACTTAGGATGAACCTCACTAGCAAAAAAAAGGTAGGGCTAATAGTAAACAGTAGGGGCGTATGATGCACCCTAATATGCGCCTTTGGTGAGCCCAAACAAGTCGATTCCATTTCCATTTGCTTCTGTTAAATTTGCATGTTCAATCTTCTTAATAACATATTCTACTGAGGCTGGGTTTCTATAATCTGTTTAAAATACAAAATAGTGAATTCCAAAACAAAATATGTGGCAGGTGGATAAGCGTAACTATTTAGCTAGGCTTTCGTAACAGTTATAGTTTATAATCACCTTATTGCCTTTCTGTTTAGCTGCGTTTTTCCACAGTGCCATATATTTCTCAGCCAATTTCTTGTAACGCATTGCCTCGGTCTGTGCACACTCCAAGCTCACTTGAACATTTTCTTCCTTCTTTTTTATTAAACTTTTATTTCTTTCTTTCCGTTCACATTTTTTTCTCTCATTTCTTTTCTTTCTCATTTTTCGCTTCTCTTGTAGCGAATTCTTGCGCCATGCGAAGTCACTGGTGGAGCCTTTGTTTTGCGTCTTCGCCATAACCAAGCTCAAGTTGAAAAATGACATCCAATCCACCAGTGGCTGTCGAATAAAATGCTATTTCCTGAGAACGGCTTAGCCTTAGGTGTGAAGGTGAATTCCGAGGTAGTTTTATAGCTTATAATAAAATGTGCCAGGTCTGACACTGACACATTCAATATATATGAATAATGATTAATGATTAGTAGGCACTACAGTTGCATATTTTCAATAGTGTAGGATTAGTTAGTCAGTTATTGTTTCTCAAAGATTAGCAAAATTTATCAGGTTATACCGGCTCTTCCTTAATTGAAATAAGTTAACCAGGAAGTATTAAGTTACAGACAATCAGAACCGCATGCTTTGTTTGATAATAGTAATATTAGGCCTTTAAATATCAAGGCAATCACACATATACAGTAACAATCATGTCTTCAAGACGATTCTCCTGTTCAGTAAGATGTCCCCATTGTTCGAGATCCTGGAAATCCTCAAAAGCAGTTTGGCGACATGCGATGGCTTCCCACCAGCTTCGTATTGCCCCAGTCAACTTTATCGGAGAAAACGAGAAGATTGTTAAGGTTGCTTAAGCCTGTTATTTTGAGTTATGACCTTGTTAATTATGACAATTGGCTCACCACTTTAACTGAAAGAGTAAACGAAGTGTTACATCCAGCACTCCCAGGTAAGAAATGACAAATTCTTACTAATCAGACAGCCCTAGTGCCTAATGCCATACAGCTAAATTTAGCGCATGCTAACGTCAACATGCATAACTGCATGTTTTCTAGGTCGATGGACGAAAATTGAGGAACCCTGTGTGCCAGAAAAGTACGTCCTACATTTTCTCACTAAGCTGCAGGAATTCACAGACGAGGTTGTGTCTCCCCACAGCGTTTCGTACATGTGCCACCGTGCTGTTCCTTATCGTGTGCAGGTGACGAGAGTATCGTACCGAGTACATTCATTAAGTGCCCTACAAAGTGCTAAATGCCCAAGGGAACATAAAACTTAATCCTAAGGTATCATTTGACCATTTTGAGCAAGTTGATGATACCAGCACAAACAATCTAACAATTAAGGAAAGCTAATGCCAGAAGTGTTTCCTACCCACAACGTATGGAGCAACTACCCACATCCCGTATCTGCCTTGATGTCTCCGAAGGAGAAGGAAGATCGACCAGAGAGGCTGAAATCATCTATTGGCCCGACTTATATAAATCAACGAGATGCTACAAGTTCCAATTGCGATTTTTTGTTTGGAAATGTGAGTTGCTATAATTCTATTGTTCAACTCACTACATAATTCTTGAATTTTGTTCAAATAACAAACGCTCTGAACACTGACACACGAACAATTTAAAATTAGAGTGATGAGACATGCTCCAAGTAGAGTCGCTCACTCGCTCCACTATAGTGTGAGTAAAATATGAATTAGCATGCAGCGAAGGGAGACTTGTCGAATAGTAAATTCTGAGAGAAAAGTCAATAAGAACACATTACTTTTAAATAGAATAAAACGGGACAAACACTAAACCAAAACATATGACACTACTGAGATCAAATTAAAATGAGAAAACCAAACGGATACTTTGCATTTTACGCTTGTTTCCGCCAATCACGAGCTACGTCATGTTACTCCCAATATAGTGGATCTGAGAAATAAGGACTTGCACTGAAGTATTGGTATGTGGATAAAAAAACTATTTTACATATATTTTACATGAACTTACCTACATTAGTATAAGATAAGATTTATATTACATTAGTATAAGATAAGATTTATAAGATAAACACGGCCTATGTCTGGTGCTAAAACTTAATAGATTATTAGACAGTTATTACAGTACTGTACAAGAGTCAAAAGGTATTTTCCATCAAATATGCCTTTAGAAAACTGAATGCGCAAGTACACATTACATAACCTATTCAGTGATCCTTCACTATTTTAACTTTACATTCACTATTATTCTCTATTTAATAGTATATCTTACCCAAAAGTTGGGTGATTGATCAATCAGGCTAGCACCTTTACAAAGCCTAGAACATGGAGTACTCACCAGGAAATGTTTTCTCTGTTTAAAAGAATCGCAGGCTTAGGTGAATCAAAATAAATAATATTACGTACTGGAATCAAATATTAAAATGGCGTGAAATTTTTTAACTAAAACACTGGAAATGAAAGAATGATATTGCAGAAATTATACTTCATTTTTCATGATATCACTGGTGCTTGACCATATATGACTACAGTAAGTTTATATGTTTAATTTTTAATAGTTCAAAATCCTTTTATATGCCAACTTGAACTTCATCAGATGGCTGAGGGCCAAATTATGGGCCATATAACAATTATGTATCAGTCAATTCCAGCTGTGCCCATCTCCCCCCCCCCTGGCCAATACTCAGGCATTAGACTTTTTTTGAAAAATTGGCTATTTCCCCACCCCAAGGCAAGAGATAGTGTGCCAAAGCCCCACCCCTGTGCAAAAGATTCAGGTCCTTTATATCCCTAACCCTGGGACACAATATTACTAAAATTTTACAACATATCGCTTGACTGATTTTTGCTTGCATGATCACATGTTAATATGATCTGCTGATTACGGAAAATTTGCACAAAAATGTAATTTGTACAACAAGAATACACTCTGACAGTAGTCCAGTGAACGGTTTATTACATCCATTCAGTACCTTCAACAAAAATCCAATACCAGATTGCAAGACAAAATTTCATGAACTTTGTGTTTTAGTAAGCACATTATTCAGACAAATAGAACTCACTCAAGTAAAAATGGTGGCATTAAATGCAATGTCCAAAACAAATCAAATTTGTCTAACGAAATTAAAATTCATCTCGGAACATGGGAAATAATGTTCATTTCAGGCGCGGCAACAACGTTCCATCAAATTAAAAACAGATTTCTATTGCTGTTTGCAAACCAAAACCAATATTTGCATAGAACCCATGTTTGCAAACCAAAACCAATATTAAATTCGTTGAGTGCAGGTGTAAAACATACAGAGTCGCATTATTACACAATTCTAGCAACTTGCAAAAATTTGTGAAGTCCCCACTCTCGGACCAGATAAAATTGGTCATGTCCCCACCCAGCTGAGATGAGGAAAAGAAGCGAATGCCTGGGGGGATGGGCACAGCTGGAATTGACTAATACATTATGATTATACTGTACTGGTGTTAGACAGAGTAAATATTAAAGTAGGGTGCATATCTGGGCGCATTGCCAGCTAAATGGGTTAAGCTTCAACTGATTAAGCAAAGATGATTGCATATTCTTAATCTGCCATCAAAAGATTACTTCATCTTTCTGACACATCCACTAAATGTATTCTCAATAATTAATCTTACAACAGCAATATTTTATATGCTTTGAATATAACACATTTTATGGCTTTAAACTTGAACTATTTCACTGGTCACAAAGACTGTATTTACTTGTGCAGTAATATATAAATTTGCCAAATAATTACTAAAGCACTGCAGATATACTGTATATTTCATAAATTCAAGTTATGCATTTAGATTTTAGTTGCTGTGTAACAATTATGATTATACTTTAAGCTTCAACTGATTAAGCAAAGATGACTGCATCTTCTTAAGGGAGTGTTCATTATTTATACCCGGGGTTGGTACCAAAGAGAAATGGGTTGGGTAAGCCATTTTTCTGGGGTAAGAAGGGTTGGGTAAATATTTTTTGAACAATGCCTATGGTTGGGTAAATTATTTTTAATACAAACGTTCAATAGAACAAAATAATGAAAATCCTTTATTTAACAAAATGGGTCTTTCCAGGAAATATCCATTCATTCCCCCACAAAGAAAATTAAACTCCAGCTCCCCATCCCCTCTGATTACAACAATGAGACATAGTAGGACTGCAAGAACTTGGGAACATAATATGAACTTGTGCAGGTACAAATGATTATATTTTACATTCAGTTAGTGCACCAAATATGCATATTACTGTTTATATACTACACCGTGTTAATAATTATTATGCAAATGAAAATAGCTTTGATATCTTCGACAGCGTTTATAATACGACAATAAGAATGAAACAACATGAAATTTAGCAAATTTGTTATACTTCAACAATTTGTATCGTCATTTGAAAACTTAATTTTAATGTTATTGAATAGTTTGTCATTCACACCCAAATTTATTGTAAATAATTATTATGTAATAATATTAAAAGCGTTTATTACTTTATCCAAACCTTCGTAAATCAAACAGCAGGCTTTAAAAAATGAAGAGAAACTACATAGCTGGCCTCAAAATAAGTAATGATTGCAGGTAACACAATTTCTATAAGCACTTCATCAAAATGGAATCCTGTCCTTAAGTCAAATTAAGTCAAACATACTGGTTCTAATTGTCAGTAATGAATGTAACCCCCTTTGCACTAATCACTTTGATAAGTCTATTGTTCATGGAATCCGTTAGGTTTTTAATTGCATCCTTATGTATAGCAGCTGCACAGCTTTGAATTGCTTCCCAGAGACAGTTTTTAGATGAGAATTGCTTGCCACTTTCGTACACTTTGCTTTTAAGTAATGACCAAAAATTCTCAATGGGGTTAAGATCAGGCGAACACGCTGGCCACATCATTAAACGACCTTCCTTAAACCCAAACTTGCTTAGGGCTTCGCAAGTGTAACAAGCTGCATGTGAGGGGGCATTGTCGTGCATGAATATCATTTTTCTCTTTAGTGTTAATGGTTGCTTTTTGTACCAGAGAAGGAAGTTTTTTTCAGGAATTCTACAAACGATTGGGCTTTCATTTTTACTCCATCAGGGACACGGAATGGGCCCACCATCACGTCATTAATGATTCCTGCCCAAATCATGACACCTCCACCACCTTGTTGTCTCCTAATCTTGCTCTGTGGAGTTGTACCATGTAGTAACCAGCCACTCATCCAACCATCTGGACCGTTGAGAGTTGCCTGTGACTCATTAGTGAACAAAACATTTTCAAAATTGGTTTTCATGTATGATTTAGCCCAGTCGAGAGGAGCCAACTTATGTCTATGTTTTAATGGTGGTTTAATTGTTGGTTTAGTAATTTTCCCAATGCTCCTTAAAATCATACACCGTCCAGCTCTTGATCTTGAGGGAACTCCAGCTTCATTGAATATTTTGGAGCTGGTTGAATGAGGGTTTTTTGCTAACGCTCTCTTTACTGAACTAATTTCCCGACGAGAAATCTTTCGAAACTTGCCTTTATCCGACCGCTGCCTCACTTTGTTTATGTTTGCAATAAAACTTTTGACTGTACAATGGTCTCAATGTGTATTAATTTAGAAATATCCAGACTGGTTTTGCCCTGATTTAGTAATTGTACAATATTATCCTTCTCTTCGGGTTTTAGATCGGTTTTACGCCCCATATTGGTCGCTTGTAACAGACTGAATCCTATTTTGGCTGGTACTTATAAGCCTTGCATAATAATTATTTTCATTAATTTTGGGGTTTTTATGCAAACAATTCAATAACTTCTAAGTTAACTACCCATGCTCCACCGCACTTGGTATAAATTGGAACCAATATGTAAATTTCATGTTGTTTCATTCTTATTGTCGTATTATAAATGCTGTCGAAGATATCGAAGCTATTTTCATTTGCATAATAATTATTAACACAGTGTATAGTGGCCTAGCTTGTATAAATAATATATATGTATGTATGTAAAATACTTCATAGTGTATATAATTTTGAAATTGGGTTGGGTAAGTAAAAATCCAAGTCATGCAATAGTTGGGTAGGGAAAAAAATGGTTGACCGAAAGGGTGGGTGGTTGTTTTTTTCTCTTTTCTACGGAAGCCCAGAAGTGTAATTGCTATTTCCTATTTCCGTGTTGAAAAAGTGGGTTCGCTGGCGACTATTTGGTTCGCTCGCGGGCTATTTCCTATTACCTATTACCGTGTTTGCTATTGCTGTGTTTGCTCGCGTGCTATTTCCTATTACCTATTACCGAGTTTCCTATTACCGTGTTTCCTATTACCGTGTTTCCTATTACCGTATTTCCTATTTCCTATTACCGTGTTTCCTATTACCTATTACCGTGTTTCCTATTACCTATTACCGTGTTTGCTATTTCCTATTACCGTGTTTGCTATTGCTGTGTTCGCTCGCGGGTTATTTCCTATTACCGTGTTTGCTATTGCTGTGTTTCCTATTTCCGGTATAAATTCACTATAAATATTATAGTATGTCAATACTCTATATATCAAAGTCAGGTCTCTTTTAGTCGAAGCAAGGAAAGATTACGATAAATTTGTGCTTTTGGACGAGATCAATGTCTGTATTTCCCTTCAACACAGTCTTAATATTGTTACTAAAAATCTAAAACCTTAGTTTAAATTATAAATAAGAACGCCAATTTTCAATTTTTATTTGTAAATAGTAGGATTTTAATCAGTTTTAACTAAGGTTTTTGATTTTTTTAGTCACAATATTCACTACTGTGTTGAAAGAGAAATATAGATATTAATCTTTCCTTGCTTTGAC
>CACRXK020012131.1:0-15478 GCA_902702795.2 Paramuricea clavata
ATAACATATTTAATTCTGACTTGTTTTCGCTATGCGGACATCATACACTGTACAGTATAACGTACATACTGTATCTGATGTGAGACTAAAGATTAAAAACTTACATTTTCATAAAATTTGTTCAGCTTGACAGGATTCTTAATAAACGATGGAAAACCAATCCATTCCTTCATTTTCTTTAACTAGTTATATGTAAAAAGTAATCACTATTATAAAATAAAATATTAGGGACCGTTCATTATTTACACCCAGGGTTGGTACCGAAGAGATATGGGTTGGGTAATCAAGTTTTTGACTAGCTCATGGGTTTGGTAAAAAAATTATGGCTGTTTGTCAGCTATAAAATAAAACCAAAATTACCATGCATATTGGAAAATATGTAGGAAAATGTGTACAATACATTCTGTACCAAAACAGACGATCAGTGGACTCTATCATTGATCAGCAGGAACGTGATTGCTTTGGCGCACTCAGTGAGATTGAACTTTTAGAATTTAGGCAACTTGATTTCTGTCACCATAATCTTGTGTGTTTAATTATTATGAAGGACAGTAACACATAGGTTGGGTAAACATTATTTTGACCAATGTTGAGGTTGGGTAAATAAAAAAATTACACTGTGTTTCGCTTCTGTTCGGTACCAACCATGGTTATAAATAATGAACAGTACCTAAATAGACCATTTGCTCAAGGGCGCCTGGAGGGGGTCGCTTCCTGTCACTATTGGGGAGGGGTGATAAATATATAAACACCCTCCACTTTTTACCATATTTTGCCATGATTAATACTCGGTGAGTTGTGGTGGACTGACATCATTTTGCGATTGAAATTCTTAATTTCCTCAAAAAACAAATCTTCTCAATGGATATAACAACCTCTAAAAACACCCTATCCCACAGCATTTCAAAGTTTCAATTGAAAAATAAAAATTATACGTTTTGCCCCAAGAGATCGTGTGAAAATAGCATAACATTTAAGGGGGGACATGCCTCCAGTCCACCGGCCGCCCACACACACACACATACACACTTTCTGGAATGGATTGTCACCATGCATTTTCTCTCTACCATACTTTCTTGCCATAACGGTCACTGACCTTAAGGCGAGCCTGAGCGCGCGTTGCATTGTCCATCCATGTTTGTTCCTCCAAGCCATCAATGAATTCACTTTTTATCTCTCTAAACATTTCCGCTGCCTATAAAGATGTATCAAATGAAGTTACAGTAAAACGGTGTTACACACATTATTATTAGATCTAATCAAGAGCAGCTACGAAAAATACTACTGTCAATCCCTCTTGCAGGAATTCGAATCGACCTGCTGCCATAGTAAGATGATGCCAATGTACCAGATATATGGGTAAATATCAGGATTTCGGGCATCTCATTCGATAGAATTAAATCGCTTTGATAATTAGAGGGTATGGTAATTACTGGAAAGACCACGCTCAATACGGTGGAAATGAAGGCAAGTTATTAAGAGCAACGTTTCGCGGGCAGTAAAGCTGCCCGTCTTCAGGCTAATAAACAACAAAAATTACTGCAAAATATTTTAGAACGAAAATTAAATTTATCTAATCTTTATGGTCAATAGTATTATTTTCGTAAATGTAATGTTTTGCCTTCAATGTATCCATAAATTATTCTGTTTGAATAATGTTCTTTTGTCACTGACTTAGCAAATAATGCTTAGCAAATAACCATCTCGTCGCTTCGCGACTCGGACTCTAGAGATACGGACTTGATCCAAGTCTACGTTTTGGAGTAGAACACCATCTTCAGATTTAAAAAAGGACACGATACATGTATAAAATATGCTTGATTTATATCGCACCATTTTCTGAACCTGAAGATTGAGTTATACCCCACTTTGTCATTATTCTGCCCATTCCCAAAAAAAACGGATATAAATATATTGGCCAGACATTTGTCGCTCAAAGGAAATTTAATTAATTGCAGGCCTGCATGTATAAAATATGCTTGATTCTATCCCACTATTTTCTGAACGTGAAAATTGAGTTAGGAAAAGTCCCTTTTTCCTAAATTTGTAGAAAACAAACCAGCGAAGAATAACAAATAGATAAACGGAAAGTAAGTTTTAGGCTTTATCTTTTGTTTTTTTGTGCGTTTTTCCTTCTTTTATTTCAATTACAAGTTTAGTTAGCATAAATTTTAGAGCAAATTTGGAAGCTCAAAATGTAGGAAATTAATGGCACTTCCGGGCTTCAAATTTCAAAAATTTTCTGAGAGAGTATGCACCCACACACGTGGCCTTTGGCCATTGCTATTCCCTTCTAATAAGTAATGATAAATTATGGTTAATTTTTTTTTAACTTTTTGTGCTTTTTTCCCTTCTTTTATTTCAATATAGTTAGCATAAATTTTAGAGCAAATTTGGATGCTCAAAATGCAAGAAATGACATTTCCGACGTTTAAATTTCAAAAATTTTCTGTGAGAGTATGCCCCCACACACGTGGCCTTCGGCCATCGCTATTTCCCTGTAATAAGCACTGATCTGAAATAAGACTGGATAACGCATCTATAGTATACAAAAGTGAAGCCGGAAGTCACCGGCCGTCACCCGATTCTGGGGCCCCACTTTTGTATAGGTTTGTATTACAGACGGTAGTTTTTCGCGTTTTTTTGCCTTGGCTACGTTTCCGACCGGGCCAATTTTACAATCACAAAGATAGAAGCATACAAGAAGAATTTTGAGCAAAAAATTTGGAGTATTATGGCTTTATAACGCCGCGAAACGGGATTTACAACTCTGAAGGAGTGGAGAGCCTCAGACTTCGTTTATCAACACGAGCTCGTTTTGCTACTTTCATACAAAATCAACTCAAAATATACAGGAATTACTGTTACTGGACGAATATTCTCAGGAAATTTGAAGCCATGAAGCAGCTACATTGTGAACAAAAGCGTACTGAGGTCTAAATAGTTTTAAAATACCTTGAGGCTACTTTTATAATATTTATATGAATTTATAAGGAACAGTTTTAAATATCAATTTTGTCAAGAGCATTCCTCGGCGCCTTGTCGAGAAGTTTTATATGTTTTAAAGTAGGAAGACAAGTGACAATCAAATATTTTTAATCCAAATTAAGCCTGTTCTAAACGTCGCATTTTGCATGCGCCGAATGATGAGGCATTTCAGCTGATTATCTAATGTTTTAAATGCATTCGGCACATGTAAGATACGACGTTTAGAACAGGCCTTATAAACAATGACTCAATATAATGTTATTTAATTCATATAATTATAAAAGTAGCCTCAAGGTATTTTAAAACTAACCTCTGTACGCTTTCGTTCACGATGTAGCTGCTTCATTTCTTCAAATTTCCTGAGAATATTCGTCCAGTAACAGTAATTCTTGTATATTTTGAGTTGATTTTGTATGAAAGTAGCAAAACGAGCTCGTGTTGATAAACAAAGTCTGAGGCTCTCCACTCCTTCGGAGTTGTAAATCACGTTTCGCGGCGTTATAAAGCCATAATACTCCAAATTTTTTGCTCAAAATTCTTCTTATATGCTTCTATCTTTGTGATTGTAAAATTGGCCCGGTCGGAAACGTAGCCAAGGCAAAAAACGCGAAAAACTACCGTCTGTAATACAAATCTATACAAAAGTGGGGCCCCAGAATCGGGTGGCGGCCGGTGACTTCCGGCTTAACTTTTGCATACTATAGATGCGTTATCCAGTCTTATTTCAGATCAGTGGTAATAAGTAATAATAAGTTAGGGTTAAACGTTTTGTGCTTTTTTTTCCTTCTTTTATTTCAAATACAAGTATAGTTAGCATAAATTTTAGAACAAATTTGGATGCTCAGAATGCATGAAATTGGATTTCCGGGCTTCAAATTCAAAAATTTTCTGGGCGGAGTATGCCCCAGACCCCCATGTTCATGCATGGTATGCAATCTCGTTCCCCGAGCCTGCGATCCTTGGGAAGGAAACGAAGGCTCTGGGATAATCCATGTCAGAAATGAATATGATTGGTAGCTGGTATACAATGGAATGTTGCAATTTTGCAAAAATTAATTTTTAACCGTATATTTTTATATACAACATGGCGGCCGTTTAGGAGTGTACGAATATTGTTTTGGTGTTTCAGAGCTGTGCTATATACTAATACTACAAAGGAAATGCAGAGAAACGTATACTTAATGCGTATAATATCACAACAGTTAAATGGAGCGTGAAAACTTTACTCATATTTGTGTTGTACAGGTTTTCTGTAGTTTTAATCTATACATAGTATACAGTACTGTCAGTACACTGTACTATTTGACTATAATATCAAATATGTGCTATATTTTGCAAATACTATTTGTGTCAGAAATGGTTAATAACTTTTATTAATTTGTCTTTGTGTTATTTAATTGCGAAGAACTAGCTAATGACTAGTTTCAATAAATCCAATCTTGGGATTTATATTTTATTATTTAATGTATATACTGTACTGTAAACTTTTCAAGTGCAGGAGTATGTAATACTCATTTTAACTTGTAGCATGTAACCTTTCCCTATATGGGTACATGCATATGAATCTTTTGTTGTTATAATTTATTTATAGAAGTGTTCAAAAAACCTTTATTCTCTAAATAAACCACAATTTCGCAGGCAGTGATATTAACTTGTATTCCAGTCTGCCTACACCTAATACATACAATGAATTCTGGGGTTTCATTAGGCATTTTGCACGTTCTGACGTGGGGTCAACCTAAAATGTATTGATGCTTATGCTGTACTGGAGTGAGCAAATGATATGAAATTGCATGTATTTGCCACCAAACACAAGCCCAACACATACAGTGAAAAATTAATTCACTCTGATGACTGTGTCTCGATTTAGAGTTGACCCCCGTCAAATTTATGACGTCATATGAAAAACAATAATATACAGTATAATATTACAGCTAACTGTAGCAGAAAGTATTTAATAATTTAAATTTATTGAGTAGTACAATATGCCAAATTGGCAATCCCTTTATTAATCTTGTCCACACAGTAATTCTCAGAAGCCCTGCACTCTGTACGAGGTTGTATTAATTGGATTCTGTCCAAGAAAACATCATAAACCTTTTCATCCAAGTATGAATTCCAGATTGGGAAACCATATAAATATTTTTAATAAATTCATATACTTTTTTAAAGAAATGTTCTATTCACAAAAATATTAAATGATAGTGATCAGCCACTAATACCAGAAATGATTTTCATCAGCTTCCCCCTGTTATGACCCCCTGCAGGGAACCACCTAGGGTGCAGGTATAAATTTGTGATGAATGATGAAAAATTGCCCAATGTAAATGCCAAGCCATAGAAATATTTTTATTACCATGGTCATGACAACTACCCTGTCAGTTTGATTGCAATATCAAAACTTGTTATTTACACTATAAAACAACACATACCTACTCTGAGAAGGGGCAACAAAAACTCAGTTTTTCCATTCCTATCCAATTCAAATCATGCTGGCCACGAAAACAATTTTCTGATTGCCGATACAATAAATTGCCAAATGCCTGACAATTTGGGCCAGCGACGCCCCTGAATGCTACAATGATAGCAACCTCTATTGCTATTACATCTCCAACCTTGAATGTCCTATTTAGTACAGTAGTTAATTAATTAATGGCAGTAATCAACATGAAGTCAAGTACATTTCTGGCCATTGGTGAGAAATATTGTCCAGAAGTACAGTGAAATAACAAAAAAGGTGCACTAAGAGCATTGATCTAATGAGATAATTAGCAATGATCTAATGAGATAATTAATAACCAAAGATAGCTGGTAGACATGCAGATGGACTGGTTAACCCATTCAAATACCAATATCAAAGTCCAATACTTTCCCCTTGACGAGAAAAAATTCTGGCATTAAACAGCTTAAAATAACAAAGTAGGGCAAACTGAGGCACATTGCAGCTTAACTTGCTCCAACTCTCATTACAAACTGTAAATCTTTAATAGTAAAATTCCTATCCAGACACAAAATTTGGTTACAATTCAATAATTTGAATAGTGCTGTTGCATCCCTAACCTACTAAACTGCTTGCAAATATTAAAGGAAAGCTATAAGGGCAGTTAAAAAATATAACAAGGATTTGGTTTATAAATTGTTAATTTCTAGAGATGATAACACAATACAAATATGGAATTCACTATATTCATATTTTTAATGATATGTTTTATAAGTCTAAATTCCTTTTAATATTCCTTTGATATACAAATCTTCTGAAAACTTTAATATTATCAAGGTTTATAAACGACTTAATATTAGAATTGAGACTCTTCAGGTATTTTAATACTACAGTAGCAATTAATACACAGTACATTGTAACTGTTTTTGTTCTTGAAAATTGCCCTTTCCACGCGCTCTTTCAACCATTAGAAACATAATAGCGTTAAACGGCTAAATTATGCTGGAGGAATCACAAATGCTCTACATTTAAAGCTTTTTCAAACTGACACAGAGGTGAATGGACAAGATTACAATTAATTGTGACATTTTTCTTCGACAACAGCACTCTTCGCGACTCCTGCCGGCTCTATACTGACCCTGTTTCACACGCAATATTTTCCTTATTCAGCCGCTAACACACCTTTTGTATCCCACTATGAAGAACATCAACATTTCCACCAAAACCCCGAAAAAATAATCATTTTATAGACGAAACAATAAAATATTTCAAACAATTTGTTTTGCTTTTGGCAACGCATGCGCAGTTTGGTCGACATACAGTTTTCGGTATGTCTGAGATGGATTATCCCAGAGCCTTCGTTTCCTTCCCAAGGATCGCAGGCTCGGGGAACGAGATTGGCATGGTATGTCGGCCACACACAAGGCCTTCCGCCATTGCTATACCCTCTAATATATTATCTCACAGAAAGGTCCTTTTTCAAAAAATCCACCCGCGGGAAAATTCCTTAAAAAAGGCCCTGATTACTTGCAGGCGTGCAAAAATTCATATACAATGTACTCCTACTACAATTATAAACAGATGGATTCCACCGACATACAATAAATAGAGAATAATACATGGGTGCTTGGAAATACCAGATTTATTTCGAGTGTTGAACATGATATCTCAAGAGTGAGCGCAGCGAACGAGTGAGATATCATGTTCAACACGAGAAATAAATCTGGTATTTCCAAGCACCCATGTATTTTTCTGTTTATTATATAAAGGACAACCTTTGAAAAGCGATAATTTCTACAGAAAAGCGATAATTGAAAAGCGATAATTTTCACATGTGAGATTATCATGAATAATCTCACATGTGAGATTATCACTGTTATCAGTGCTCGAAATCTCTATAAAGCACTATACTTTATATAATAAAATATAATCTTACCGCTTTAATCCTGGCATCTTCTGACAAGTTTTCATTCACAAACAGTAGTGCTGTAGCATATGCAAAATAACTGTCGGTCAAACGAGTACATGTCTTCGATCTGGAAGCAGTTCCTTTTACATTTGAAAAACGTTGAATATATTTCTCTTGTGCCTCTCTAAATGGCTCAGGTAAAGCATTGATCAAGTCTCGAATAACATTCCAAATTATTTCGTTCGCTAATAAACTAAAATGGAAGGGGGAAAATAATACAGTGTGGTATACGACACTAGGAGAGGGTTGGCAGGGGATGGGGGACTACCATTCTCTTGTACTGTAGTGTCATCACTTTTACAGATGCGATTGGTATATCCGATTAACCCAATCAGATGCCAGTGAGAGGCAGTGGTAGCGGTAGTCAAATATGAACCTTGCCTTGCAACGCCAAATCTTTTCTTTCAAAAGTCAAAACATTTCGACAACAAAGCACGTCGAGTATACGAGTATTGAATGGTAATTGCTTACCTCTTGGGTTTGTCTACAAGCCAGGAAACAATGTTCTTGACAGCATCAGGAAGTAGTATCATCAATTTTTGGTCAGATGCCGGAAGTGATTTATTTGTGCCATGAAGTACTTGCTCAAAATACATTGTCCAATTAAACTGAAAAAGTTGGAAATGGTACAGTAAGGTACGCACGTAAGCTTGGTATATGATTATGTGGGGGTAAAGTATGTTATGGAATGATATATATATATATATATATATATATATATATATATATATATATATATATATATATATATATATATATATAGCTTAAAGGTAGGTTACAGTCCCTTCTGCGCATGCGCGGGCTTTGTTTACGTTTTTTGTTTTGACCCACATTAATTATATAAGATGAAGTATATGACGAGTCCAAACTAACATTCCACATAATTTGTGACCGAGGAGTGCAATGTTTAACAATACTTCGCTTCATTTCTTGTATATTTCTGCACTGGAAATTTTTGTACACAAGAACACAATCTTATACTGTAACTGTTTAACTGTAAACATCGTGAATAAAGTTATAAAGAGGCCGCTTTGAACCTTGTGTGACTTGCTATATCAACAGCTGGGGCGGCGAATCGAAATCCCGAAGGTGTGCGTTCGAATAATTTGTGTTTACATTTGGAGTTTGTGTCTCATCATGAAAATAGTTAATGCGGTATCAATCCATCGAAACATGTTGCCAGTGTTGTTGTTGTCATTATGACAGAAGCGCTTGGGGAAAGCTTTTCGCTTGACGAAATTCGAAACAAGTGTGATTGAGAATGTGGCTGCAGTTCCTGTCTTCGTAGCAAAGCCAAGGGCGAAAATTTTGACCGTGCAAAAGCTGGATAAACAGCTTTTGTTCAAGCTCGTGCGCGCTATGGAGATGATTTTGTTATAAACAACAGAAGAGTTCAATAGATTGACAGTGACGAGAGTACGAAACGCTAAGATTATATTCAACTATTTGTGTTATAAAAATGTATGTTTTGAAATTATGAACTGGAAGTATGAATTCGTTGATATTACTATCATATTGACACTAAATGATGATATTCTTGTGACACTGAATGATCTAATAGTAATATTAACTTCAACAATTCTGGTCAATCTAGTGATCACGTTAGTTCATCATGTCTCTTCAAGACAGAGGACAATTGCTAAATATATGCTTGTTTCGCTGTATATCAGAGCTCATCAGAATGCTCAGGAAACACTGATGAAATTTTTATTTACATCAACGAATCACTCTTTCTTTTTCTTAACAGATTTATTGGGTTATATGATAATACAAATAATTTATAAACAATTATTATTAAAACACATATATCCAAGGGATAGGCATGAATATGACTCAAGGGCTTGTGCCCCCCCGGAAAGTACTGAATATATTGACACAAGATCAGGCAATCATAGTACAATTTGAACTGGCTTGTGTTTCAGATTGCTTTGTGTAGGAGGCAATCCATCTAGGAAAGAAAGCACGGATTTCAAACCCCCAGATCCCACCTTGGACAATACATGTAGTGACTACATGATCATTATAGAACTTGGAAATTAGGTTAAATTACATGTATATATATATAATTTATATATATATATATATATATATATATAAATTATATAATGAGGTATAATTTACATGTATATACATATATATAAATTGTGCACAAATTATCTAACTAATAGCTATGTGTAAAGCTATGCTGTAAAGCTGCTTTATTTCTCTCAATGATATTTTCAGTGTTCTGGATCATTTTCATTACTTTGTGAAGAGTTTATTTTCTTTGATTTATATACATTTTTAGATTTGATTTGTCTTCATGCGATAAAATAAGAACCTGAAATGCTAGCCTAAACAAATTCTTATTTAGAGTGTCTAAATATTATAAAAACATTTAGCCTGACCATAACTATGGCCTGACAGGTTATTAAAATGTAGGTTCTTATATGCAAGCTTTTAGTCACAATTAGGGTGATAAAATACACTAGTAATTATTAATTGAGTTTGTTTACATCATATAAGTTTCTGTGATCAAAATGTTTTATAAACTAAATGTCTTAGGCAGTGACTTTTTAACAGCTATCAGCACCAAACAATTCTTACTTTTGCTGAATTAACGTCGGCAAAAATTTGCCGGCCTGGGAGGTTGATAGGTCGGCATTTAGGTCGGCATTTGACAATGCCGACCTCGTTTTCGAGGGCTGTAAGCTGCTTTGATTAAAATATACTTTGATCAGAGAAACTTTTTATGTGTTTCTATTAAGTGAGCACAGGTTGTCCATGAGAAAACAGTCAAGTAGATTAATTTATATCATTTATCAATCTGACAATAAACACTATATAAACAGCCATCCAAGACATGTTGACTCCAAATTGCTCATTAACATTTTTTCATTGACAACTCCTACTCACGAGTATCATATCTTTAGGCCTTAATTATATGGGTTTCAGTTTGTAAACAAAATAGATAAAACAGTTCGTATGTAACAATAGTGTATAATTAAAATTTAAAATAGTAAATAAAGAGAATTTTATAGTCATTAAAACCTCGATTGATGGGCTTCAACAAGCGATTTAACTGAAGGATCCACAGTGAAGGGAGTGAATAGCAGCTATGTTGGGTGAAATGTCTAATCCTTCTTGGATTCTTTTCCTGAAAACCTTTAGTAGAAGCTTGAGGATGTAGGTATATCATGGGGAAACGCAGACAGAAATGGCACGCTCTCCATCGAGGAAAACAATAAAATAGATACACTTTGATACACTTTGGAAGCATCCCTGCTAGCGTGGTATTCTTTCCTACTCGTCATGAAGCCTCAAAAACTCGTTATTTGAAGAATTTTCGCTCAAAAAGCTCAATATATTTTGGAAACTTCTAGCTGTGTCACTCCTTCGCTTGCGAAAAAAACAACGCGCGTGTTATTGCCAGAAATGAGACTGGACCGAGTATAAACCGAGATGCCCAACTTCCGGTGGAGTCCCCTGGCAAAAACAATCACAGACATGCGCAGAAGGGACTGTAACCTACCTTTAACTATAACGTAACAATGTAACATATGAAAATATTTAAGAAGTAGACTATAAGAAGATACTATTTACAGGATGGAAAGTTTAACTAATGACTACCAGCATTCCCGGCTTCAAGTTGTTTAAGTCTTTCCTCAAAACATGAAAAAATAAATTTCGATAATTTCAGGATGGTGTTACTAGCAGTTGACTTCATTATGTCAACTGATAAAGTTGGTTCGTTTAAGTTTGTCTCAGTAGTAGTGAGATCGTTTTTTAGACTGTTTATAAAGTTTACTCGAGTGTCACCGTAAGCCTCGCAAGTGAGGAGGAGGTGAGATTAATTTTCGACTTCTCCCTAGCCTGCGTGCAGGCCCAAGGGAACTGATAGTGGGCCTGCAACCATCACCCCATGTTTTCGATTTTTGCCGGCCGAACCGCCGGCTAAATTCCCATTGGCTAGCTGAGGCGATCGGTAATTAATTAATCTAGCGTGCAGGCCCAAGGGAACGGTGATTCATCACAAAGGCATAGACAAAGGCTCTCGATAAGCTTAAAATTTGAAAATTGATCACTTTTTTCGATTACAAATGGAACAAGAACAGACTGTTTATTGTTTACTTGAAGGAAGACATGTTTTTGCCGTTATGCCAATGGGGATTGCTTGTCGTGAGGTGTTGGAATAGCAAATCACGACTGGGGTAAACTATAGTAACCTTTACTTGAGTTTCATTAATTTCAAACAGACTTCAGTTGATACGTTATGTGTTCTCACTTCCTCAAGAAAATTATTTTTTGGTTGATGTTGAGATGCAGTTGCATGTAAGGACTGTAAGCCTATTCGAAACACTTTGCGATTTACAAGGCTTCGCTGAGAGAGCGAAACAGAAGGCGGTATTAAATTGCCGTTTGAAACGAAACGATCTGGACTCGGAACGCTCTCTTCTTTTGTAGAGTTCTTTACCAAATGAAATGAAATAAATTTCGTACTTTCCGCCGCCAACAAGAATTGCACACACGATCTGATAAGTGAGACAATTTATTTATAACAATGCCAATGGCGACAGCGAAGCACACATAATATAAATCCTAATGTGGTCGCACGACTTCCCTCATGATTTGAAGTTTGAGACTGGTTTTCTGTTTAAATTCGTCCTAATTTGCCTGTTCCGATTTTAGTTGAAAATGAGCACTTGCAAATTTGGCAATTACTGACTGCGTTGCTTGCTTTTTTGGAGTTAAAACGCAGCCATTTACACATTGTTTATTAGCCCGCGTGCAGGCCCAAGGGAGCAGGCTGAAGGGAACTTGATAATGGGCCTGCAAGCAAGGCTATAATACTTGGCATTACCGGTACCTGAGAAGACCCTCATGAGAAGACCCCAAATGCACGAGAGCGCCCCTACTATATATGGTATAGATGGCCTTATATGTATATACAGTATGTAATATGAACTGTGTAGAATCAACCACAACATACGCACTACAGACGACTCTCAAATATATATACAATATACTATTTTGAATTATTATTTACTGAGTTGTTGACTTTTTCACTTCTCAATTATAAACTTAGAGCACAGATTGACCATGGCATTATGTTAATTTAACACGAGCAGCCTGTGGATATTGTGGCAGCGTTATATGCCAGCGTAAATTTCACAAAACGCGCGTGACGGCGCGTCAACAGCAGGGGCGGATCCAGACCGATGCCAACGATGCGAATGCATCGGTCAAAATTGAGAAATCATGTTGCTTGAAATAATATGTCGTCAATACTTAGTCAAGCACTCAGTAATAGAATATCTTTGAATCTCTCCAGCTATCAAACCGCAACTATTTGCTTAAACTTGACTCCATGTGACTGTCCATGTCGGGAATACACTATTTAGGATGAAATCCAATTTATATTGTCTCAATAACAGTCGAAATTGTCAAAATAAGTCCAATATGCGACGTGCGATCGCAAAAGTATTTTCTGTTATTTACTTTTTATTTTGCGACACTTAAGCGTGAATAATTTCGCGACAAAATATATTATTTTTTACCGCATCCTTTGACGTCACAGTAGAAAGCTGATGCATCACCTACGTCACGGTAGATTTTGTTTGCATCGATTTTCAGCCATTTTGCATCAGTGAATGCATCGGTCCCGAGTCCTTTTCCGCGTAAAATCTACTGTGACATCATCAAATCTATTGTTTTAGAGCCCTACGTCACGGTAGATTAGTCCGCTGAGCGATGCATCGCATGCAGATTGCGGGCGCTCGCATCAGTTCACTGATGCAAATTTCAAAATCAAAATCTACTGTGACGTAACGAGGCATTCGATTCAAGTCATGGCGGCAAGGATATGCAAACACTATATGCAAATGAACAAAATTCAACAAATAATGCGAAGAAATATCCCTCGAATATGATGGAGAGCAATTAAGTTACAGTCGAATTAATTACCGAGGTTTGGAATGAATTTGATCTTTCAACTGAGCAGTGAGCACAAGAATTGAAGCATATTTATACTGTGAGAATGTGAGATGCCCACTACGGCCACTAGGGCTCTAAAGTAAGTGGAATTTATGTATATTTTACATTGTAGTACATTGTTAATTGTTCAGTTCAAGAAGTGCATAAAGTGGAAAATTGGCTCCACAGTTAATGTAGATTTGTATGTATTTATAACATAATAATTAAAGTTTGTGTCTATTTGATACTGCTGTTCATACCAGCCCCATTACCAAACTTGACAGCTTGCTTTACTGAGGCAAATTTCATCTCTGTTTACATGGGATTTATATAACCTGTGCCCATGCAGACCTTCATTTTTCTCACAGCTGGCGGGCAAAGAAAAATGAAGACCTGATAAAGTCACATGTTATTAAATGTTTGTGTCCTACAACTGCCTTTATGGTTGTAACTCTGATTGCCGGCTACTTCTAGCATGAGTATTCATGCCATATTTAATGTCTTTTTTTGATATTTTGGTTAGTGCTATATATAATTAAATAATGATAGATTAAATAGTGACTGTAACTATATTTAGCTTGTTGTTAAATTATGTGAAATAGTTTGACATTGCGCCTGGCACATTTTGATTGGATACTGGTACTAATAATAAAACTTTGGTGTGGGTCAAGACTTGCATCAGGCTTTGTACAGTATGTAATTACAATGCATAATAATATTGCAGGTTAATTAACCCATTGTGTCGCATTGCACCCTGATGCACCCCACTTTAGTATTTTACTCTGTCTAACGCCAGACGATTTTACTCGTCAAGGGGAGAGCGCTGGCGCTTAATGGGTTAATGAGCTGGATTTCTAATAGTGATGCAATATTGGTTAGAAAACATTACATTTCATTTTATATGGAAATGAGCTGGCGTGCCTCATGACAAGAGTATAATTGCTTTGCATTGCCTGAGTTATTGGGCAATTACTGTACACTGGATATTTTGCAAACAAAGATCATTACCTGGGCGTGCTCGCCTACCATAGTTTGGTACATATGCATTGTCGGTGCAAATATAATTTGATATAAGCTGTATATGTCATTCTGTTGACAAATTTTAATCTTAGAATGATAAAATGATGGACGTTATAAATACTGTATATAACTGCATGTAACTGGTGTATATAGGTTATAATTATGAAATTTCCTCACAAAAGTGGTATAGATTTAATTAAATTATATATATTTGTAGTGCTTAATTCTCCCAATACTATGTTTTGGATAGCCAGCATGGCTCTCTGAGGATTACCATTGATAAGTGTACGGATATATTTGACGAAGATGTGCATTTATATAGTAACACAGAGAAAATATTGATCAATACTACTGCGCAGCCTTTCTACATTGACATCATCTTAAAAGAGTACTATATTAATATATTAGTTGAAAGGCAGGCAAAAGGGGACTGATAGAAGACATCTGATGATTCAATTATGTCATCATATATTGTTTATCATTGTACAGTTTGGTAGGTTCATTTGACAAACAATTTTCAACTAAGATAGTTCATTAAATCAATTTAGACACAGTATCACTATATATATATATCTATTGATTTAAAGTTTGGGGTCATGTGTACCTATAGTTATACTTATAGAATTTTAAAACTCAGTGCTTGTTGTGTGTTAGTTTTACTGGTTTCCTGGTGACAGGGCAATATTCTCAGTAATTTAGAGTGTGGGCTAGTCACCATGCAAATATGCAATTCACATCAAAGGCATCTATTGCTAGGGGTGAATAAAGTTGACGTACTGATGCCAACAACACTGTCCATGCAGAGTAAGGTTAGCAGCATAAGACAGAGTTGTATATAAATAAGTTTACCAACTAGAGCACAAAATACCTTTATGCACCATTCTAATGCTAAAAAATTTACTCATGGAACATTGCAAATTAGTGGAAATGAATAAGCCTCAGGGAAGGTGGTTAAGAAACCTAATAACATTGTCTTTTAAGTCCAACATTGCAACTAGTGGATCACACTGTATACACCTTTGTTACACGTATGTGTGTATTTGCGTTGTCGTGATTTTTTGCCGAAATGTTTTTCAATAGAAAAGTTAAGGCTACAAGAAGCACAGTAG
>CACRXK020012132.1:1795-15478 GCA_902702795.2 Paramuricea clavata
TTCCTCGGGCCTTTGGCCCCCCCTTTCCGCCCCCCCCCCCCCCAATCGTAAAGAGCTTCTTACGGCCCTGATTCTACATGTCCAATGATACACTCAAGTATTATTATTGTTTATGTGTATATAAATATATGATATTTGACATTATTTAGTGGTGAGCCAACCTGCAATCAGGCCAGTAAATAAATAAATAGGCCTGATACAAATCTTAACATGCCTTACAACCATATTTCGGTTGTAAATCTGATGAGACAAAAGATTTTTTAATCTGTCATTTGATTGGTTGGTGCTAATTAGATTATACTATTGTTGATGATATATTTTATAGTGAGCACAACTATATTAGATTGTTGTTAATTGTCATTGTGTGAAATTTAAATTTCTCCTGCGACATTTTGATTGGATACTAAATATAAACTTTGCTGTGGGTGGAAAGCTATCGCATTAATGTTTGTGTCAGGCTATATTTGTAAAATAGAGCCTGATCCCAGGTTAGTGGCGAGCTAGTCATGGTAACTGGTCATGCTATGCCTATGCTGATAAACATGCATCTATTTGAATGAAACAAATCATAAAACTTGCATAGCATGACCTGTTGCTATGGCTAGGCTTCACCACTGACATCATTATAATTAATTATGTTGAATCGTGCACCATGACTTTTTTCAGTACATCGAAATCATACATCTCATATCTCTTCCCGGCAAAGTGAGATCATATAAACAGCCCCTTATTCAGCAAATTGTGCATGCTGCCTTTGATCCCTTGGGGGTGAGGCAGCACTTCCTTGCGATAGTAACTTCTAGTTTTAAGCATACCTGGCAATTTACCTGGGGTTGTGCACGGTCATTTTCTTGTCTCCGAGCCGGCGGCGCGAAGCGCCGTGCGAGGGTACCAATTCCGCACGGCTAATTACACCCGGGTATGTGAAAACATAGCGGAGTGCAAAAAAATTATAAAAAAAACACTAGAGGAGACATTGTAATCTTAATTCAGTAAAAAAAAGGTATTCGTGTTCCCATTGGTGACGAGTTTCAAATCAGCCAATGAGAGCATGATTTTATATCCGGGACTTGAATTTCCCCCCATTAGCTGCGTTCCCAATTTTTAAACTCGATGCCTCCTCTAGTGTTATTTATAATCTCTATGGCGGAGTCCACAGTTGTCCTTCATTTTGTTTATATCCTGGACGGTTTTCGACGTTATGCGCATGCGCGAGTAAAAACTCTCTCGAAGTATAAATTGTTTTTCATTTTATAAGGACGTATTTTGCTGTTTTACAGCAATTTTTTGTTTTAAATTTCGTTAAAATGTTTACAAAAGTACAACACTTTTTTTCTCGATTGTAACTGAAAATATAAGCCTGCAGTTTCGTGAATTATTGGCTGTTCAATCGTGAAACAAAGTGTATGATAATTGTTAAACGTTTTGATGTTTTGATGGTGATGTCTTTGATAATTTAGTCTTTGTTGTGCCTGTTTGGGTAAGTGTAAAGATTTCAGTAGTAAAATTCCATGCCGTACTTACTTTGTGTTGTCGGTTTTATTCATATCTGCGAAATTTTTAAGCCATTCTTAACTCGATAATTCACCTTAATGCAAGCTGGTATGCATGAAATTGCGGTAATGTTATCGTTCGTTATAAAGCTAGCGCATCAGTTGTGTTTTTATGTTTGTTTATAATGGTCTTAATACTTTATGTGGAGTTTTTATACTTCATCTGTTGAGAAAGGCGAGGGGTTGCTGCATGCATAATTTTTTTAGTAAAACACTATACTTAGACATTTTTTTCTTGCAATGACCACCCATAAAAGCAACCCCTCTAAGCAGTATAAGCACTTCAGAAAGGCTATTGCTTTACCTTTTCGGAAGTTAGAGCTATGTCGACGGACACTGCCGTTTCAGGGCGGGGTCATTTTCAGGACTTTCGTCCCGGATTCAGGTTTTGACTCATATGCCATGTTGACCCGCCATGGTCATTTTACCCTAAAGCAGTCGAGATTACCTATGCTGAATGAAACGGATACAAACTCATATACATACATTAATTATTCTACTTTTCTTTACAATACCAATACGCAAATTAGATAAATGCACGAAATAGGCCAGCACATAACAGACTTCTCGATCATGAACTCAAAAATGCGTTTTATGCTTTTAAATTTTGCGCGCAATTAACGAGTTATTTTTATATCCTTGGTTGGCAAAACAGACAAATTAAACCATCACTAGACTTTAAAACTATATCGAAAAATACTCGAACAATATATTAAAAACTGTGCTAAAATAACAACAAAAGTTGAATCGATGATAGTTTTGTTACATTATTACGACTTTTTGCGAGAAAAGAACGAGCCCGCGATATATTACGAGAGTGGATTTTGTTTGGATAAAAAAGTTAGAAATAAAAAATTTTAAAAAAAAGTTGTGTTCAATATTACTGTACATGTCGTGTGCAAAGCATCGTGGTGTAAAAACAAATTTGTGATGAAAATAAAATGTTGAGTTTTGGCGCGATGGGACACAGTAGTTTTCTATTGAAAATATTGGGGTTTTTTCGGACAAAGTTATTTTCGTCAATTCATGAAAGTTTACTTATACTTAAAACAGACTGGATGAGTAATGAGAGTTTGTCTGCCATACATCTACAAGGTCATGCATGAGCATTAATTAAAAAAAAGTGTTACTCGTATTTCACAGTCAGTAAAATTTTACCTTAAGACTTCAAGTCTTATAGTTCCAGATGAATTATCCAGGACGTGGTTAACATAAGCGGATTCTGAATCTTTTATATCTTCATCATTTACCTGCCAATGAAACTCAATAATTTTAAATTTTGATTACGCGAATAGCGTCAATATGTGATGAGCTTCGATCTATAAACCCCTGTATGTGGAGGAAGATACCCTGGTGAATGCTGGTGAGGCGGCTCCAAGATTTTGGAAACCACGTCAGGGCCGTAGCGAGCATGCATAGTTGGGAGGGGGGGGTAGGCCAAAAATTTTCGAATGACGAAAATATTTTTCGCATATTTCATGACATACGGAGCTATGAAGGTATTTGCTATCCGGGAAATGAGGATGCAATTTACAAACAAAAGTACGCAATCATTTTGCGCACTGACATATTACAGTAGCATGCGGTGCCGCATGTCTGAAATGCCATTTCCTGGACTTTGGGGAAGTTTTGACAGAATTCTAATTGTCAGAAAACAGCGTTTTAATATGTCGAAATTTTACAATTTGCTTTCAATTTTAGTAGTACTAAATGGGTGAAGGCATATTTAATTAACTGTACAGAGTGCATAAAAAAGTGCATAGATTTGAAATTTGCTCTTAAATTCGCAAAACAGCTATTAGTATCCAGTTTTCGATGTATATAGCTTCATTGGGTACTTATAATGTAGAAAAATGGGAAAAAATTTCTCGAACTCAAATTGTGTAAACCAGGGCGGGGGTGTCTTTTCCAACAATTTAAAATTGGCTTGCGCACGAAATTTAAAATCTTTAATCGTATTTTAAGTTAACAGCTGGAAAGTTTGTTGGGTGTTTAATTACTGTAAAAAATGTCAGACAATTTGCTTTAGTTTACGCCCTTTAACAATTCACGCTAACTTACATTTTTCTTTAAAAACATCCACTTGCACGCTAACCCATGCCTTTGCCTAATTTGCATATGTCAGCAATATGCAAATTAGGTAAAGACATTAATTAAGCATGCGAAAGGCTAATTTTCTAGAGAAAAATGAATAGTTAAAGGGGCTTGAACTGAAGCAAATTGTCTGAAATTTTGTACAGTAATTAAAAACCCAACAAATGTTCCATCTATCAACTGAAAAAGGTCTCTGTAAAGAACGGAAACCGAAACGACCGAAATCGGAAATTTCCGCCTAATTTCCCGCATAAAATTGCCTAAAATTTTGCCTGGGAGCAGATTAACTGGGAGAAAGGTGACTTAGGTGAGCCTGTACGGAAATAATTAACAAAGACTGTCGTCAAGACGTCAACTGTCAAATTGACGCAGGGCGTGAAAGGTACAACGAAGAAATGTATAAAACAAGTGTAACTCCAAAGATCGATAACATTTTTATAAGTTTATCAACGTTTCGACTATATTTCAGACATTTCAGTCATCATCAGGAAAAAGAAATGTATATAACAATAATAAAAAGCATTAATTTATAGCAAGCCGCGCAGTATGTTAAATATATAGGCTCCAGATAATACATTACGAGTTAATCAGTACACATACAAATTAAAAGCAGAATAAAATACTACCATTGAATGCAATAATACTTGTACTACTTGTGATTGAAAGAACAAGGTTCTGAAAATTTGAAGCTATTAAAATGCGGTCAGATAAATTGGGATTTGGAATACGTCTAAATGAGCATGTATTTATTTTTTTCGAAATCACGAGCGTGTCATTTTAGTGAAAGCCGTATCGTATGTCAAATGAGAAAGTGAATGCAATGTCGTTTTAAACAAAATCAGCATTGTTTAGGAAGTTAATAATATGCAGTAAGATTATTAAATAATTTACTAAATTGTCAGCAGTTATTAAATAGTATACAACCTTAAGACTTACGACATTTGGACGATATTTATCTAAATGATATGTCAGCGATCGAGCATCAAGAATATAATTATTCGTTATGCGGGAAATATTAGGCCGGAATTTTCGTTTTCAGTCGTTTCCGGTTTCGGTCGTTTCCGGATTCGCTCGTTTCGGTTTCCGTTCTTTACAGAGACCCAACTCAAAATATGATTAAAGCTTTTAAATTTCGTGCGCAAGCCCATTTTAGTTTGTTGGAAAAGACACACACCCCTAGTTTACAAAATTGGAGTTCGATAAATTTTTTCCATTTTTCTACATTATAAGTACCAAAATAAGCTATATACATAAAAAAACTGGATACTAATAGCTGTTTTGCGAATTTAAGAGCAATTTCAAATCTGTGCACTTTTTTTATACAACCTGTATATTGGAGAAGTTGTAGGAAAGTAGGAGTAATATGATTCTTTGCAGTTTGTAATGGATAACGTAGCCGCTTAATTAAAATTAATCAATTGTCAATATTTTAAAGGGATATTATTTAAATGATTAAGGGTTAAATGATGTTAAAAAGAGAACGATTATTAGCACATTATTGGAATGCCCCCCCCCCCAGCTTCCCCCCGGTTGCCACGGCCCTGAGAAGTAACAAAACGAAGAAACATTTACCGATTTACGATTTGTTGAATGTTATACATGTAAATGCCATGATTTCGTAAATCAGTTTATACAATACAATTATATTATATTTTCTCCGTTTAATT
Source organism: Paramuricea clavata (assembly GCA_902702795.2). Taxonomy (NCBI): domain Eukaryota; kingdom Metazoa; phylum Cnidaria; class Anthozoa; order Malacalcyonacea; family Plexauridae; genus Paramuricea; species Paramuricea clavata. The sequence goes on from CACRXK020012132.1 coordinate 7,110, forward strand.
AACAACTACAAATTTGTTATAGTATTATTTCCGTAATTTTCCGAATGGCAAACCCGATTTTCCGAATATCACCTGCGGCCTACCCATCCACGTTGCTCGCTACGGCCCTGCGCCACGTGGATATTCATTACTAGGGAGGAGAGTGTTCGTACTTTCGCGTGATACTGTAGTATATACACTGTATCATTTACAACACTGGAAAAATTTGATATGTCATAAAATGGAAATTGAATGGTCCTTCATTGGAAACAGAATGGATTTTGATTATCCATAATAATTGTATATTTCCATACTATGTAAATAGTATCGAAATAATATGAATATACTACGGATTTAGTGGTGCAATTGCAAATTTCAATGTATGGAGCTCACATTTTTTCCAGTGCATGAAAGTAAAAACAAAGCAAACTGTGAACAAAATGTAAACAAGGCAATGTGCAAGCAAAGCAAGAACTAAATAATTTAGCATTTGAAGACTTAAACATCGCGTATGTATTTTGATCAGTCTCTTCAAAGTTTATATTCTGACTACTAGACTACTTCTCCAAGCGGACATATTTGTGGGTCGCAAAACCTGGCAGGTACGTGACCAGGCTTTACCAAGGTCTCATCTTCCGGCAAGGAGTTTTGGTTTTCATCGTTGCTTCTGCAAGATTTATGAAACGCGCTGTATGTATATCATTATGTATTTTATGCATGAACAGTTGCTCCTTGAACAATTGTCCATCTATGGAACTTAATAATCAAGTTAGCTCCATCTTGTATATTTGCAACTCTCAGTAGTTTCAAAACAGTCTTGTACAAGACTTATAAGGAACTTTTGACAACAACATTCGATCCAGATTTACCCTGCACCTATTCATTGTGTAGGACGTGTCCTTGTCATTCCTAATTTTATCTACTTTAAATGTTTGTATATAATAGTTTTTTATAGTTACACTAACAGTTTGTAAATTTTAGTCAGGCTGGCACCTTGCATGGGACCTCGTCCCGTTCGTGTCAAGCCTTATTTAGTATGTGTGGTACTGAATTAAAGTTGTTAAACCAAAACCAATCCTTGCTGTCAGAGGTATACTGTCTCTCAGTTGCTGCGGATTAAAAAATATTGTGACCGTCACCATAATAACATATAGTGACTGAGACAATGTGCGTGAGTCAGCATGACTATTGATGACGTTCTCTAGTCTGACTTCCCTTTTGGTAACACGTAATCACTATTCAGCCTCAAAGCCATGTACAAATTGTAAAATCCCTTAAAAAATGTAGCAATTTACAAAGAAACTGCCACATACAGTACCTTTAAAAGTTGATCTTCGGGTTTCATTACACCAGCAAGAGCAGTCTTTGGCTGAACATCTCGAATGAACAAACCTGTCTTCTGTAAAGAAAATGCACTTGCGTGTACATGAAAATGCATTTTGCATGTATATGAGCGTGTTTCTCTTTAAAGTGGCCCAGCTTCCTGAGAGGGGGAGCGGAATGCTGGCATTGCGGATTGTGTTAAATGTTAAGGAATATTCAGAAAAGTTGAGTTCGAAAAATGTGTGAAAAAGTAATTTTAACTCCTAGTGTGGCGGATATGTGCATCGATGTTTTCGAAGAGGGTTAAAAGCACCAAATTGTGCACAGTTACATCTTTTTATGAGTAGAACAAATCGCAAAAGTGAGGCCATCGTGAGAATTTTTTTTTAGAGAGTTACGATGCTATTATCATTATTTGCTATTAAATTCTACTGCAAGAAAAATGTGACATTTTGAATTCAATCGCGACAAATATAACTTGCATCACCAGAAAGCTTGTAAAAAACTACATAAAAGACTTTTAAACAGTTTTTTTATTCTTCAAATGGTTATTGCTGTAAATTAGGCACATTAACTCGCTAAAAGTCCCTAATTAATTAATCGTTGTTTGAAAATGCGTTTTTAACAGTTTATAATTCGAAAAATATTTCAGAAATAAAAAAACTGACGAAACGTTTTATATGCAGTTTTTTATAAGCTTTCTGATAATGCAAGTCATATTTCTTGTAATTGAATACAAAATTTCACATTTTTTGGCAATAGTAGAATTCATGCAATAGAAGAAAATCACTAATCGCCCGTTTTCAGGAGTTAGCAGCAAAATAGCGATGGCCCCATGCACTTCAAATATCTATTAAGCAAATAAAACTGCTGCAATTGTAAAAGTTTGATGCTTTTAACCTCAACGGGAACTACCGATCAATATAATTGTTTTTGTTTGTGGAAACACCACGTAAATTTATAAATTTACGTGGTGTTTCCACAAACAAAAGCAATAATATTTTATCGCCATGCAAACAATCAAAGAACTTATTACCGATCAATAATTTTACACATATCCGCATCACTATCCCCACTATCGCATTACCCTAACATTTTTTTGAAAAATTTTTCGGCTTTCAGGAAAATTGCTTTTTAAGGTCCCACCAAAAGGAAGGGTGCCCCTATTTTTTTGTTTACACCCCAACATGCAGATATCACTCGGCATGCCCCTGCACTTTACATATAATTATATACAACTAGAAAATACATGCATGCAGAAACCCTCGCCTTGCTGACAAAACCATTGTATTTTTCGAACATGAAGCGTCTAACGTAGTTGTTGTTTTGAGAATATTTTTATCAAATAAAAGTCGCCTAAAAATATCACTTTTAATTACAAAATTATCAATTTCCAAACATATATATGTTAGGTGTGTTATTATACGTAATATAAGCTTCAATTTAAGATAAAATTCAACCACAAACGCTTCGCAAAACGTTTTAAAGTGTTTTTTATAGAACTAAACTGCCTTTGTTCTTTAATTATAAAATGATTTATCGATAAACTTTGAGTTTGCAATAAAATGATTTCAAATTCTCGCATGCAAATAACTTTGCTTTCTTTTTTATTTATTTAAAAAATTAAATATAATAAAAAAGGAAATCGAATATGTATTAAAGATTCACTGATATTATATGCTGCCTTGTTTAGTTGTTTCATACAGGGAAAGGCCGTCGGGTTTTAAAGCGATTATAAAATCAATGTTTAAAACAAACTTATCTTCGATGACGTCGGCTCCCTTCTTTTAACCGATTCTTTCGCCCTTTCTTTCTGAGAAAAGTTTTGAAATTTACAAAATCTTTCAAAAATGCGAGCAAAAATGAAATATATTTGCAATTTTGCAAGAAATTTATCAATCATCCAAAATAAAAAAATGTTTGCTATTTCGCTGTCGTCATGCAGTCGTTATAATACAAACTTTAAATTGGACCAATCAGTCTTTGCTATTCATGACAGTCCGCCTTATTTTTGAGATCAATGAGGATGACCACCCATCGTTGGTGACCCACGCCCGCGATAATTGATTAACTATAGACTTCGCTAGTGCTTTCGTTTCCCCGGGTGTAAATAGCCGGGGGGAATTACTACCCTCGCACAGCGCTTCGGGTCGTAAGCTCGGAGATAAACATAATTATATGCGGAACATTACTTGTCGGTCATTTTGACCATGTTCTTTTAGTTTTGATTAACAATTAAAAATATATCAATACTTGCAGGGTTACAGGATCCCCGCAAATATTGTAATCTTTGCTATATTCAAATGCGCCACGCTTCTAAGATGGGCCACGTTTCTTGTGCAGTATTACTAAATAATAATCAATAGGACGGTTTCTATTGTCGTGAGTTTTTCAAAGATATCAAATTGCTCTCGCAGAACTAATTGTTACTTTTGATTGTCTTTGAAACACCCGTTAATGTTTTGTTCAAGTTATCCTGGGCCCTGGCAGGTCGGTGTGAACCGCAGCCATTACGCGCGCATGATCTGTGGAACTTACACCACGACGGTTTCTCCCATAATAGAATTCAAAATCTTGTGTTCTGCCAATCTGCTTTTCAAATGTCACGCGGATTACTTCCTCCTGCAACTAAAAATGACTAAAATAGGAAACTGAACTGGTAGTGTTTTTGAAGCACTCATTAATTGTAGGCCAGAGCAAGATATTTGTTTTAAGTCACATTTTCAGGAGGCTGACTCGTTTTTGGCGTCTACCATACTGGAACAGTAGTTGCCATATGCTGTCGGTAACAGCTTTAGAGTGGACGGTTTACTTTTGCTGCGAATATGCTCTTTGATTAGGTTAAAGCCCGCGCATCGGGTTGCGTCTACGGAAGTTTTGGAACTGTTTACGATATTAAAATGGTTTGATTTCGAGCTTCGAAGAAATTTTGTCCAGTGTTATTAAGTTAAGCTATTTTGAGTTATTTTATAGAGTATATAATAAAAGGCTTTTTGAGAGTATATACAGTCTCGTGTATTCAATTGACGAGATGCCGAGAGAAATAATAACGTACTTTTAATATATTGTATTACATTTATTCGGAGTCATTCACTGACAATGACTATTCGGTATTTTGCTTAGCGTGTATTCAGCGTCAGAGTGTATTAAGTCAGTGAGAATATATATCCTATTAATAAAGCTTCAATAACATGCAATGCGGCTATTAATATTTTATACGTTTGATCTTGTCCGACTCCATATTTGATATAAATTGAGATTATAAAATATAAAGATAAAAGTGATAATCTGTAAAGTTTGAGAGTGGAATATTGACCTAATAATCACCCCTGAATAATTACAGCCCCCCATACTAAATTGCTTCCTACGGTAGTGATATATTATGTTATTCCGCCACAATCTTGTACCAGAGCCACTCAAAGATGGCTCTGGCTATACAATTGATTTCGCCATTAAAATGGCCGTCAAGCAGGTTTCGGATGCACATCGCAATGCATTGTGGTTGACATGAATGACCCTTCCTCGCTATTTAAACACCTTAAAAAATCACGAATTTTCTATCTTTTCATCCTTTGACTTTGTTTGCTTTTGTTTTAACGATTGAAATTATTAGTATTGTTTTCCCGATTTTATGTTTGGCATTAATTGAAACATTGATCTTCGAAGTTCAAAGAAGCTAGGTACAAAAACTGTCGAGTCTGTTGACAGTGCTTTCGATGAACAGGGTATATATATATATATATATATATATATATATATATATATATATATATATATATATATATATATATATATATATATATATATATATATATATATGTATATACATATATATATATATATATATATATATATATATATATATATATATATATATATATATATATATATATATATATATATATATATATATATATATATATATTATTATTATTATTATTAAAAATTTTATTTCAATACGGTGGTTACATCAAAATCATATACAGTTTTGTTCTACCTGTAAGCCGTATATTATAGTTTGCAAAATATATTAATTTAATTAATTAATGATCAGCGGAAAAATGGATATTTTTTAAAAGATCTTTGAACCGCTTTAATGAACTCTCTTTTTTCAAAACTTCAGGAAGAGAGTTCCACACTTTTGCGCCGGAGTAAACAAAACTTCTCTTGTAATATTCAGTTCGAATTAGTGGAAGTTCGACATTCTCTGTTGAAGAACGAAGATCATAAAAATTGCCACCAGTTTCTGGTCTAAATAAACCTAAGAAACATGACGGTGCTTTATTGTTTAATATTTTATGCATCATCACTGCTTTGCATTTTTGATTTGAAGTTTTTGAAGCTTTAACGCCAAATAGTCACTGATGCCATCCCAAATTATACAACAGTAATCAAAATAAGGTTTTACAATAGCTCTATATACATTCATAAGATCGCACTTTTTCAAGACTTTTCTATTTCTACGTAGAAGACTAACGCCAATCGCTAATTTTTTAATTACATTATCTATGTGCTCAGCCCATGTGAGAAATTCGTCTATTGTCACTCCTAAGCACTTAGTACTCTTAACTTTACGTAGAGATATATCGTTAAGGGAAAGTGTCAGATCACCCACAAGTGAATTTATTCTTTGTTTTGAACCAACAACCATATATTCAGTTTTTACTGTATTTAAAGTAAGTTTGTTGGCTATAAGCCAGGATTCTAAATGTTCCAGGTCTTTTTTCATCTGCCGTTGAAGTTCAGAAAAAACACATGCTGAGAATGATACGTTAGTATCATCTGCATACATTCGGGCAGTACCATGATTAACAGAAGTCGTCAAATCATTTATATAAATAATAAATAATAAAGGACCTAGAACTGAACCTTGGGGAACTCCACTTTTGACCTGCACTTTACCAGATAAATAACCATTAACATAACATTGTTGAGTTCTATCAGTAAAATATGATTTAAACCAATGTAATGTTTTATCACAGATTCCAAGAAAACTTAATTTGGTTAATAATATATTATGATCAACAGTGTCAAAAGCTTTTTTTAAATCTAAAAATAAGACACCATTGATCATACCTCTATCAATATTATAATACCACTGGTTAGTTAAATCCAGCAATGCAGTTACAGTTGAATGCAGTGACCTAAAACCGAATTGCCTTGAATTAATTAGATCAAATTTCATTAGATATGCATAAATCTGATTATAGACCAATCTCTCAAATAACGTAGAAATACCAAGCAAAACAGATATTGGTCTATAATTATTTGAGTCACTGCGTTCACCGTTATACATATAGGAAAAACCTTTGCTGATTTCCATACATATACATATATATATATATACATATATATACATATATATACGTATATACATATATATATATATATATATATATATATATATATATATATATATATATATATATATATATATATATATATATATATATATATATATATATATATATATATATATATATATATATATATATATATATATATATATATATACATATGAATTTTGTGGTTTCCCACGTTTACGATTCCACTCGTGTAACGTTATGTTGTGGTTTTGAAAATTCTAATTGACCGCGGCTGGGATTCGAACCCCGCGACCTTCGCATTTCTAGAACGATGCTCTACTGTGCTACAAGGTCAAGCTGAGAACGACTTGTTAAGTTATGATGTTAGTTGCATTTCGGAGGTTAGTCCTTCAATGCGTAAAGCCAGCTATTAGTCTGGCAATGTTGTATGTGAATGTTGTGGTTTCCCACGTTTACGATTCCACTCGTGTAACGTTATATCGTGGTTTTTGAGTTGTTTTCAGACGAGTGTATACCAAACCGGGCAAGCAGAAAATTCTAATTGACCGCGGCTGGGATTCGAACCCGCGAACTTCGCATTTCTATAACGATGCTCTACCGTCTGAGCTACAAGGTCAAGCTGAGAACGACTTGTTAAGTTATAATGTTAGTTGTATTTCGGAGGTTAGTCCTTCAATGCGTAAAGCCTGCTATTAGTCTGGCAATGTTGTATGTGAATGTTGTGGTTTCCCACGTTTACGATTCCACTCGTGTAACGTTATGTAGTGGTTTTTGAGTTGTTTTCAGACGAGTGTATACCAAACCGGGCAAGCAGAAAATTATACTTGACCGCGGCTGGGATTCGAACCCGCGACCTTCGCATTTCTAGAACGATGCTCTACCGTCTGAGCTACAAGGTCAAGCTGAGAACGACTTGTTAAGTTATGATGTTAGTTGCATTTCGGAGGTTAGTCCTTCAATGCGTAAAGCCAGCTATTAGTCTGGCAATGTTGTATGTGAATGTTGTGGTTTCCCACGTTTACGATTCCACTCGTGTAACGTTATGTAGCGGTTTTTGAGTTGTTTTTCAGACGAGTGTATACCAAACCGGGCAAGCAGAAAATTCTACTTGACCTCGGCTGGGATTCGAACCCGCGACCTTCGCATTTCTAGAACGATGCTCTACCGTCTGAGCTACAAGATCAAGCTGAGAACGACTTGTTAAGTTATGATGTTAGTTGCATTTCGGAGGTTAGTCCTTCAATGCGTAAAGCCAGCTATTAGTCTGGCAATGTTGTTGTCTGGCATTGAAGGACTAACCTCCGAAATGCAACTAACATCATAACTTAACAAGTCGTTCCCAGCTTGACCTTGTAGCTCAGACGGTAGAGCATCGTTCTAGAAATGCGAAGGTCGCGGGTTCGAATCCCTGCCGCGGTCAAGTAGAATTTTCTGCTTGCCCGGTTTGGTATACACTCGTCTGAAAACAACTGAAAAACCACTACATAACGTTACACGAGTGGAATCGTAAACGTGGGAAACCACAACATTCACATACAACATTGCCAGACTTAAATCCGTCTGACCGTGTAGCTCAGTTGGTAGAGCGTCGATCTAGTAATTCGAAGGTCGCGGGTTCAAGACCCAGCAGCGGCAGACAACACTTTCTGCTTGCGCTGGGTATGGAAATTATATAATACACACTCTAGAACATTTTCATCTTATATATATATATATATATATATATATATATATATATAT
>CACRXK020012133.1:0-12133 GCA_902702795.2 Paramuricea clavata
TATTTAGTTAGGTTGCTGTGGTGGCGAACAAACGTTTCGTGAAAATATTCACTCCCCCCTGTTATGTAACCCACGAGGTGTTTTCGCGAACTTGCGCGTGACTTTTAAATTATTTCTTTTGAATTCAAACAGGACAACTATTATGGGAGGTTTTTTCTTCCCAAGTACCAATAATATTTTCAATTTTTGGATTGGTACTATTCTACAAGGAAGTACTCTTGGATAATGTAATCTAAATACATATGAAAACGAAGAAGTGGCATTTATCGGGCAGAGAAGCGACGAGCCATTAAAATGGCGGCAATTTAACAAAATATCGAAGGACACAATATCGAAGATAAAATACACTGCACTGTTACAAAAGTGGATGAAACCTTCTTTGAAATCTTCTTCAGCCATTTATAATTATGTAAAAGTACAATAACTGGATGATATTTGCGAGATTCGGCGATAAAAAGCAAACAAGACGGCAAAATATGGCTGAAATCGTGTTTTCGTGGGGGGTAAGTGAAATAAAATGTATTATATTTAAAGAAAACAATGACAATCCTTATGAAATCAACAATATTTATATTAAATTAAGCATAGTTTTTCACCCCATAATAATTTTTTTTAGGAAATAAGAATATTAAATTTCTGCCAGGCATATTAGTTATTTTGTGCATAATCAGCAATTTACCTGGGGTGGTGCATAGTCATTTTCTGGTAAAATATTATACTTCGACAAATTTTTCCTTCAATGACCACCCCTAAAAGCAACCCTTCTAAACACTATAAGCACTTCAGAAAGGCTATCACTTTTCCTTTTTGGAAGTTAGAGCTATGTCGACACTGTCGTTTCAGGGCGGGGTCATTTTCAGGACTTTCGTCCCGGATTCAGGTTTTCGCACATATGCCATGTTGACCGCCATGGTCATTTTACCCTAAAACAGTTGAGATTACCTGTCCTAAATGAATCGCATACAAACTCATATACAGGTCCTAGACTATATATAATTATGCCATGTGGCTACAAGTATAACGACAACAATGACAACGGCGACTGCGGTGACGGCAGCGACAACGACAACAACAACAGCAGGAACAGAAGCAGCAACAACAACAACAACAACAACAATATCATCGTCTTTACCTCGACTTCATATTTATCAGCCGTCACGGTCAAGTATGTTTCGCTATCAGACCTGAATTTAGAGACACGTCTGAATAAAGTGACTTCTTCTCCAAACTCATCCTTAGCTTTTGCCTAAGAAGAACGCAGATTTAACAAATTAGTTCTTAAAGATTACTGCATGTGGAGTAGTTTCTTCTCGTTCATTTACTGTATCATTCTCCCACCCTGATTCGGAATATCTAAGGCGGTGTTGGTGACAGAATAGTTTGACAATGTTTTCTCACACACTGCTGGGGGATGGATTAATATAATCGGGCGGTGCAGGTTGGGGAAGCGCATTTTGTTGCTGCTATGTTGTTGAATACTTAAAAGTATAATATGTTGTTTTTCTTTTAAGACCTGGAATTCAGAGCTGGTTGTGGGGTTTTCTAAGATAATTATGTTGTTGTATGTAAATATTTTTAGTTGTGTTGGCTATTAAATGCGAAACGGCAGCAGCTCCTACAATATACTGTAGCTGTGTGTGAAATAATTTTTGTATACGTTTAGATAAACACTTTCAGTTCATAATAAAGACCTACATTGATATTTAAGCTGGTCACATCTTCTCCAATCGTTCGTTGGAAGATAACATAACCATTTTCATCGCTTGTGTAGGCTTTAGATAACTCTTGACTACCGGGGTACGTTGTGGATGAGACTGACACAAGAATATTAGGCACTGGGCTGCCATCAGGACGAGTTACTTCGATCTGGGAAAAATTAAAACAATACTGTAAATCCTCCACCAACCCAAAGGAGGTAATTTATTTCAACGGTTATGGTTATTGGGAAAGAAAAAGATTGGATATTGTTATTTTTCCGTCAAGGCATAATATATTACCACGACATTCTTAAATTTCGGTACACTTTTGCAATTGTTTGTAATAGATTCATCACAGCGAATCATAAGCGGTTCTCATACCTTCCTCTGAAAGATGTTCTTTGAATGTGGGTATAATATTCTTAGTAAATTATTTAAATATATCACCACAGCCAGAAAGAGCATGTTAAAATTAGTACAATTGCAAAGTTTGGTTGCGAAATGTTGTAAAATGCGGAAAATATAGCCCTGCGAAATTTGCAAATTTTGTATTATTTTGTATTACGCACGGGAAAATGCACCACTTTCGGCCCAAATGTAGTGCATTTTCCCGCGCGTATAACGCAAATTAATACAACATTTGCAAATTTCGCAGGGCTACATGTATATCTTCCTCATTCTACAACATTTCGCAATCAGACTTTGCAATCTTACTAATTTTAAGACGCTCTATCTAGCTATGGTGATGGATTTCGTTATTCTTGCCTAGATAAAAATTTAGCATATATAATAGCTCGGGAATCGTCCATAGAACATCTGCTAGCTTTTAGCAGATCAAGTGAACGTACAGCTACTAGTACGGTCTTCTCTCGACCCCAAGAGGGACGACCCTGCATGGTAAAAACTTACTTACCAGCGCTTGGAATGGAAAGCCGGCTTTATAAGCTTTAGGATTAGATTCGGCGTATTTGAGAGCAACGGCACTTTTGTATGTCTTAACGGTAGCCTCGCCAAAATATGTTTTTTGCGTAAGTTTCTCTGTCACTGATGCATTTAGGACAACTTGGTAGCCATAATTATTGCTATACGGGTCACCATAGGAGTAAGGGTATAATTTTGTGATTCTTTCTTTCGATATTACAAATGAATGACTGCCATCCATCTGAAAAATTATAGTACAAACGTTATATATTTTATAAAGTAAATGTATACTCTAAACTTTCGCTCATCTCGATATAATATATAGGATTATAGGCAAGGCCAATGTGCATTTTTTGACGTTAGAGTTGCACACGTAAATGCCACGTCAAACAAATCCCAACCAATCGAGAATATCTTACATCGACATGAAACGGAAAAGAAGAGGGCTTATAACATGAGGAAAAATGAGGAAAAGAGAGCCTTGCGAAGTTTTCGGGAAATTGCAGCCCCAACACCCGAATCGGATGTCAATTTCCCATTTGTAATACAAAATGACTGAAAAACGGCAAACTTCGCAAGGCTATATTATCCGCATTTTACAACATTTCGCAACGAAACTTTGGAATATTACTAATTTTGTGATGCTCTTTCAAGCTGTGATGAAATTTTTGTCTAGATCGAAATTTTAGTTATAAGGGGAAAGGTCCATTAGGTCAGCCCTGTTATGCCTACGTGGAACAAGAATACCTTTTTATAGCGACAATTTATCTTTTAACTTTTAAATTTTACATAATATTGTAGAACTAAATTTTTACTATTGAATATTTAGAATAAATCTTATTCAAAGCTTTGTACAGATGGCTGATGAGCAAGTTTTATTTGCTCATGGGTACGGAAAAAAATTGATAAATTTGCCATGCCTAGGAACCTTGTTTCAAAGTTAGTCATGTCAGCTTTTGAACAAGGAAAATTTGTTCGTGTGTACGGCCGTCCAGAAAAACTTGTCAAGTGTGCAAGAAATACTTCTATGGTTTTGACAAACAAAAGGCGGCCTTATCATGAGTGAATTTAACAACATTCTGTGCAACAAAACTTGTCAAGGGAAATGGTCCCTATTGTTTCTAATTTTCTGCAAAAACCCTTCCTGGACCTCTAAGGAGAACAGTTCGCGGAACTGATAGAACTATTTAAAAGGTCAAGTATACATTTTTATACATTTAAGAGAATAGTCTACAACTATACCTAGTTGTTCACTTACTTCAAAATTCAATTCATATTTCTCACACTCACGGCTATAACATGGAAAATAAGCGGACAGTTTTGCTTTGCCTTCAACATTTTTTCCGTAGGTGTATCTGGAAAAGAAATATTATTGGTTAATTTTCTTCTATAAGTATCAAAATTTCTGCCATTCACTATCATTTGCTACTAACTATTTTTCTTACTTTGCTGTAACAGTTCCCCGTATTTCACCGTTTCCCTTCGAAGCGTAGCTGTTCGCCACAATTTTCACTTCAAACTTCGGAAGAACTAAAAGAAACAATTACGTTTTCGCATTTTCTTCATGAAGGAATTATAATTTATATACTCCATCCAGAATTCAAATAATTACCATATTCCTTGACTTCAAATGTCGTTTCTTTCGTTTGACCCTAGAGAGTGTTGATAGAGTAGTGGTTTAGGGACGGGTCATTATTTATGGCAGGGGGGGGGGGAAACCGAAGAGAAAAGGGTTGGGTAAACAAAATTTTGAGTGAGTAACAGGTTGGGTAAATGAAAAACAAAACAACTCAAGAGTCAAGGGTTGAGTAATAAAAAATAACATTGTCATTTCCAAAAAATGACTCACTCATATACTGTATGTAAGACTAAAAAGCAATGCCAACAGTCATATATATCAATACAATATGTAAATCAATCAGAGTCACTATCTTGATGCGATTTGTCAGGAGGCAAGTTGGTGTCTCCAAAGAAACTACATGTGCAGAGAACATGAAACTTTAGACTACAGAAAATTGCACAAGTTTATAGTTTAGTTTAGGTTTCCTCCTGTAGTAACACTGGATCAATAAGAGATGATCCTTACTGAACCTTTAGGAAGAACAGTTTAGAACTGATAGAGCTATCTAGTATACTGTAAATAAAGTTAGTTTAGTTTAGGTTTCCTCCTATAGTAACACTGGATCAATAAGAGATGATCCTTACTGGACCTCTAGGAAGAACAGTTTAACACTGATATCCATGGAGTTCATCGTCTTTCAATATTACAATTCATTGGCATTGCATCAATTTAATAGACCAAGCGTTGAATTGTACCTCAATATCAACTGAAATTTTCCACTTGCCAATGTTAGGTTGAGATGACAATTCAAAATCTTTCGAAACCACACCTGTGTCAAATAGTATTTAGTATTGAAGTTGTGATGATTCGAAATTTTGGATGAACAACATTGAAAAGAATAAAAATTTCACCTGAAGCGGTGTTCTCGTCTTTCCACATGGCAAGTTTATTATTCTTGGGATCCTACAAGTACGTTGGAACAAAAACACATTCACAGTATTCGCTTACTTTCAATTTAGTCTAATTATACTACTGAATTTAACCAAAGCGACGTTTTTGTCACCCGAAAATTGATGATTCCAGGCATAGGCGAAATCTTGATCTAGACAAGAACGACGAAACCATTACCATAGCTGGAAAGAGCATCTTAAATTGAGTGCAATTGCAAAGTTTGGTTGCGAATTGTCGTAGAATGAAGACAATATAGCGCTGTGAAGTTCGCAAATTTTGTATATATTTGCATTACGCGCGGGAAAAATAACCATTTTTTGAGCCGAAAGTGGTTATTTTCCCGCGCGTAATACAAATATATACAAAATTTGCGAACTTCACAGGGCTATATTTTCTTCATTTTACAACATTTAGCAACCAATCTTTGCAGTTTTACTCATTCTAAGACGCTCTTTCTAGCTGTGGTGTTGGATTTCGTTCTTCTTGCTTTGATCAAAATTTAGTCTCTAGCTAGAATCACCCATTGGTATAACAAATTCTGACGGCATTTTGCATCAGAGCCCTCGTGCAAGGAAGCAAAAAACTTTAAAAATCTTATGTTTTGTCATATGCGTTGAAGATTACCACAAACTGACACAAACACAGTAGTTTAATCCAGTCCGTCTTGACAAAAACGACTCCCTTGCTTGCATAGCTCCCTATGGACCTATTCCCTAATAACCAAAATTTTGATCTCGACAAGCCTAGACAAAAATTTCACCACAGCTTGAAAGAGCATCACAAAATTAGTAATATTCCGAAGTTTCGTTGCGAAATGTTGTGAAATGCGGATATTATAGCCCTGCGAAGTTTGCCGTTTTTCAGTCATTTTGTATTACGCGCGGGAAATTGATACCGCTTTCTGAAAAAAGGTATCAATTTCCCGTGCGTAATACAAAATGACTGAAAAACGGCAAACATCGCAGGGCTATATTATCCGCATTTTACAACATTTCGCAACGAAACTTCGGAATATTTCTAATTTTGTGATGCTCTTTCAAGCCGTGATGAAATGTTTGTCTAGACTTGTCTAGATCAAAATTTTGTTCATTAGGTAATAGGTCCAATAATCGTCTGAGGAGTGAGGTTAAACAGAGTAAAATAACAAAGTAGGATTAGTAAGATTTTATTATTCTTATAAAATTTTACTTACTGATATGGTAAGTGTCATCTATATAAAGTATAAAAATAAAAAAATAAATAATTTTATATCAATACACCCTTTCGATAATTATGTCACAACTACACTGTTTTCAACATAGGACCACCTTAAATGGAAAGGATTTCAAGTTCTTTTCTCATAGGCTATGCACAGAGAAGCAGAACTTGAGAAAGGATGTTCTGCTTTTCTGTGCAAAGCCCATGCGAAAAAAACTTGAAATCCTTTCCATTTAAGGTGGTCCTAAGTTGAAAACAGTGTAGTTGTAACGTAATTATCGAAACGGTGCATTACAACAAAATGAAATGACATTATCTGTTGTCAGAAATAGTAGTACATACCTTTCCAGTGTGAACTTTCAAAGATGGATACACAGCAACAATTCTCATGTGAACTGCGTAGAAAATAATTTAAGATTAAAATTATGCATTAAAAATATTTTTGTGTTGTGATGGGCTATTTTGGTTCGATTAATTAAATCATTTCAATCCTTCGTCTTTTTTCCAGACAATATAACCTGTCAGCCTCAGGCCTTAAAATATCGGTCGGTCATGGACATTGTCCAACCCATTCGTGAAATTGTCCGACGTAGAGAGAAAGCCACCGGACATTCTGTCCGACGTAAGTGAAACTTAGGTTTACTGTTTGTCCGACTCGAGTGTGTTGGTGTCCGACCAAACTGTAGCTTTGTCCAACGTAAATCAATCAGGAGTAAGGCTCGTATGTCAAATGGAAAATCAGAGGGAGGACTATTGAGTATTGCATAAAAAGTGAACTGGAAATGTTTTTTAACGTAGCTAATCGAGCACGGGGCGGCGACGTGCGAACGAAATGGTGAAGTGGAAAACGGGCTTTTAAGCCCGATTTAAAAGTTGTCGAAGTCTTACTGCTGTTCTTGCAAGCAAGTTGATTTTGGCTTGGAAATAAGTATGAATGATATGAGACAAATTATTTAATATCTTCACAACATTTACCGTTCAGAATTAATACATTGTGCTGATATTCATTTGTGCCATTCAGACTTATTTCCGAGTCAAAACTGAACTGAAGGTCATCGGACATATGTCCGACCCAAACTCAACGTCACCGGACATTTTGTCAGACAGCCCTGGAAAAGATATTTTAAGGCCTGCAACCTTGTCAGAAAAGGCTTCAACAAAACTTGCCTGTTTGTCCAGGTTTATAAATGCCTTTGTCGGTTTGGACATAAATCGTAACTCCCTTCTTGACGAACTTGACTGAACGTGATTTGGTCTCGTTAAATGTCAAACCACCCGATCCAATAACTTCTAGATGTTTGGTTGTTTGGTAGCTCACGCTGTTCTCTGGAAAACCCTCTGAGGGAATCTGACAAAATACAGTATACAAAAATAGTTCAATGGGAAATGTTCTGTCTTGCAGACACCTTAAGGTTTACTGGCGCACTGATTGACCAACTGATCGACCTACAACCAAATGACGCATGTAGTAACAGTCTGACCAACCAACAACCGAATGACAGACTAACCAACTTACATACTGACTGGCCAACTGAATGACCAACACCCAAATGATGGATGGAATGACCAACAACTGACTGATGGACTGACCAACCGACTGATGGACTGACCAACCGACCAACCAACAACCAACTGATGGACTGACCAACCAACCGACCAACCAACAACTGACTGATGGACTGACCAACTGACCAACCAACAACTAACTGACCAACAGAACAACCAACAACCGACTGATGGACTGACCAACTGACCAACCAACAACCGACTGATGGACTGACCAACCGAACAACCAACAACCGACTGATGGACTGACCAACCGACCAACCAACAACCGACTGATGGACTGACCAACCGAACAACCAACAACCGACTGATGGACTGACCAACCGACCAATCAACAACTGACTGATGGACTGACCAAGTGACCAACCGACTGATGGACTGACCAACCAACCAACCAACCAACAACCGACTGATGGACTGACCGACCGACCAACCAACCACCGACTGATGGACTGACCAACCGAACAACCAACAACCGACTGATGGACTGATCAACCGAACAACCGACTGATGGACTGACCAACCGAACAACCAACAACCGACTGATGGACTGAACAACCGAACAACCAACAAACGACTGATGGATGGACCGACTGATGGACTGACCGACCGATTGACAGACCAACCGACTGATGGACTGACCAACCGACCAACCAACTACCGACTGATGGACTAACCAACCGAACAACCAACAACCAACTGATGGACTGACCAACCGAACAAACAAACAACTGACTGATGGACTGACCAATCGAACAACCAACAACCGACTGATGGACTGACCAACCGAACAACCAACAACCGACTGATGGACTGACCGACCGATTGACAGACCAACCAACTGATAGACTGACCAACCGACCGACCAACCGACTGATGGGCTGACCAACCGACCAAGCAATAACCGACTGATGTACTGACCAATGAACAACTGGCTGATAGACTGACTGGTCAATAAACAACTGACTGATGGACTAACTAGCCGACAGACCAACATAACTGACAGACTGACAACCAACTGTGAACTGACAACCAACTGTGAACTGACAACCAACTGTGAACTGACAACCAACAGTGAACTGACAGACTGAAAAAGCAACACCCAACTGATGGACCAACCAACCAACAACACACTGACTGAATAACCGAACGACCAACAATCAGCAACCAACTGATCAACTGACTAGAAATTCAATGAACTCACTTGAAGCTGAAGTGAACCTGTCTGCCCTATATTGCCAAAAAGAAAAGATGAGAAAATATGAACTTTTAGGAAATCATACAGCTGATAATTAATTGATATATCAAGATTAAGATTATTACAGTAACTATTAACAATTCTTAATATTAACCACTGACCATTAACAATTAAGAGGTACAACAAATAATCAACAATATTAAACCATAACTCCAACCTTTGTAAAATCAATGCTGACTGCAAACCTGCATAAAATTGTCCAGAGGCAGTTGTAATTCGTTTAGAATCAATCAAGAATGTTGCATTGACTGTCACAGCAGCATCGGGAGGCTTTGCTCGGAGAATAAGGATGTTCATGTTGACAGCCATTCCTGGACGAAATGTTGCCGGAACTGTGATCAAGTACGAACTAAAAAAATATATAAAACACTTCAGTTTGAGAGTTCTAAGCATTTTAGCATTCTATATCATACATTTTGTTTAACCCAATAAATGGAAAGCATGATTACCTCCGCCAGGAGGTTATGTAATCATCTGGGTTTGTATGTGTGTGTGTGTGTGTGTATGTGTGTGTGTATGTGTGTGTGTGTGTATGTGTGTGTGTGTGTATGTGTGTGTGTTTGTCTGTGAGCACGATAACTCAAGAAATACCAAACATATCCGTACGAAATTTTTTGAATGCATTTCCCATCGGCTAAGGAAGAACTGATTAAAATTTGGTTGAATTTGGCTAAAAATTGAACGAGAAATGAACAAAATTTTGTCTTGCTTTTCCCGGTCAATTAACAAAAAATATTACTGAATGCGTAATTAGGACGTGTATAATTTATGCACTCAGTGCTAAGACAATAATGAGATGATAAACCTCATTAAGCTTCGGCCTTCATTATCTATTGTCTTAGTTGCATTTCACGCGACCGAAATTCAATGTCTAAAACAAGGCTTTCGGAGTTACGCATTATTACGTTCAGCAAAGTGCCAGTCCATTCAAATTCTAACAACATTAGATTACTTCAATACAGGGTGTATAAAAAGAACGCAACCTCGGAATTTCCCAAGAAATCGACATTGTTTTAAAGACAAAAGATTTTAGCTGCCTGGAATTTAAAATAGCACAACTGTGAAAATTACTGCACGCGCGAGTGCATAAAGCAAAATTTATGCATTTATTTAATGACACTTAATAAGTTTTTATTTTACAAGTACTGTACAGCACAACAACAGTAATATGTTCTATTAGCAATTCGATTTCAATTCGCGGGGCCCTGAAATCTTTTATGCTTAAGAATTGTAAAGTGGATTTCTTAGGAAATTCCAAGGTTGCCTTTCACTTCCGAGTAACGGGCGGAGGTATGCAGTCTCTGAGTGCCCTCTAGTTTTACTTGTTTTTAAAGGTGATGTAAAGTCTGTAATGTAAACGAACGCTTTGTTTACATTTTGAAATCAGTGTTACAGTAGTACAGTTGTAAAATATGATTAGATATATATTATACTGAATTTTTAACACTCTTTCGGTTCGCTAAGCTTGTAAATGAATACAGACTAGAGATTCAATTCAAGAAAGTTCGGAAGGTGCAAAATATTAACAACATTCCAAAGGTTGCTCCCCCGCTGATGGAATGTGTTGACGTGCAGAATATATGCGCAAAACGGACTTTACAGCATCTTTAAGGTGTTCAATGGGCTAACCATTAATGCAGAAATTAACTCACCCCTAATTGGGGAGTGAAATTGCCTGGCATTAGAGTAAAATGATAGTTGCATGTATTCGGGCACATGATCACAGCTTAGTGGGTCAAAGCACTGCAATTGGCCTGACTTATACTCTGGTGGAGCTAGGAGCCAATATACAGGTGTAAATACAGTAAGTTGTAACAAGGTTGTTGTCAAGCCAATATCAGGATGTGTTTGCACTCCAAAACAAGTTGTTATCACCATGTTACAAGGTTGATGATGGTAACAGACTTGCTACAAGTTGTTCCAATAAGATTAAAACAGGCTGTTTGTAACAAGTTGCTACAAACTTGTTGTCGTCAGCTTGTTGTATTAATCAACCTGTTACATACAGACAATATTCTAGACGTTGTTGGAACAACTTGTTGCGAGTCTGTTGGCCTCGTCAACCTTGTTACAAGATGATAACAACTTGTTCCAGACTTGTCAACAACTGGGAACAAGCAGTGCGAACTTGCATTGCCGGATTGCTCGCTAAACACTAGACGACATTACTTAACAACTATAATTATTGATATTGGTTCACAAGTAACAGGCTAATAGTCAAGTATATGAACTTACAGTACAAAAGCAAAATTTCTTACAAAAGCAAAATTTCTGGCTCTTAACCAAAGCTCTTATTACAGTAGTAACAATGTCAAATTTTAATATACCAAAGCCATCAAATATTCATAATACGAATATATATTAATTGCTACGTTAATTTTTCGATTGCTGAACCCAATATATCAAATTTATCAACCTAAAACTCTGCATATTGAAAAACAAACCACATAATTTTCTTTTGGAAAGAGCTAACGATAGATGTATAAACTATTCGATGCAAAATACAACGAAAAGTTGCAGTATACCACGCAAACATACAGCATACTTTATATTTATTTATATAAATGTGACATTTTATACACAGCTGTGTTACAAATCGATATTAGCCCTTAAACATTTGATAAATCAGAGACTTACTTGTTTGAAAAAGCATAAGCGTCCAGAATGAACAAAGTTAAAACATAAAAGATAATTTTTAACGCCATTTCTATGCTTCAAGAGGAGTTCTTGTCGAAGATATCTATTAAAAGTGGATGCCTGCTGTTCTGGTTTTATATTAACGTTTCCAATTTTCCAGTTAATTATTACATCGTGTGACGTCGTTTGAATTATTCCGAATATTTTAAACACTGATATCAGTGAGCCGTAAACGTTCTAATCTCCCGGCAAATATGCAAATTAATATGCTAATGAGTTTTATTGTTGTCGTTCTTGTTAGTATATTGTCTTCATTTTCCATTATAAAATTGCAAACCCTTGGAT
>CACRXK020012134.1:0-15472 GCA_902702795.2 Paramuricea clavata
CCCCCCCAATATTTTGATGCTTCCTACGCCGCATGCCTACGCCGCTGACACTAACGCTTGTATTCCAAAGGCACACTAACACTTGAGTGGCATTCCAGTGAGGAAGTGTGAAGATAGAGGGCTTGAAGTGTGATTTTGAGTGGATGGAGATTGGAGAGTGGACTGTTGTACGCATTGAGTGAACATTCGCATTCGAAAAACGTTGGTTGATTTGCATTCACCAAGCGCACTCAACTGTCACTTAATACCAGAGTTACACTCGCCTTTGTTATTAACGAGTTCTTTCTAATGCCAGCTATAAGACATTTTAACGAGTCGATCTTTCCTCAAATTCTAAGGACACGTTGTGTCTACAATGCGGCAAAGACATGAAAGATTTAAAAAGGACGAATGTTTGCGAAAACATTGAACTAATAATCGAAAGAGTGGGCTTTGGTGGCGCAGTCGTTAGCGCAAGCGCCTTTTACCTCTGTCTCTGAGGACGTGGGTTCGATTCTCGCTACGGTCTCCGTTTACAAAGCGTTTGAAATCGACACATTTCTCCATCGATTGTTAATTCTCAAGACCGTATAGAGAAACGCAGTTGGCTAGCTCTATTGTCAATTGAGTATTGTTTTGATTTGTTTGGGCGAGAAAAAACTCCGTCTGACTAGCAATTTCAAGTTTATTTTTTTTAAAAAGTATCAAGACAAATAGTGTTTGGTTTTTTACCTTTATTTGGCCTGTTTCGCTGTTGTATTTGCTTGTGCTTATCCTTAACATAAATGAATTACGCTACACATTATTTAAGGTAGTAAATTGTAGGTATTGAGCTTAGTAATTTTTAAATTTTTGAAATAAATTAGTCTTAAAATTTAAAGCCAAGCCAAGGTGTAAGTTTAGTAAAATAACAGATTAACATAAATTTGTATAGGTTGGAGAATTTTAATTAATGTAAATACTTAACAATTATTCGCCGAAGGCGAAGTGATTAACGGTGATTATCATTCACTTTATAGTATTCTCAATTTTGTTTGGTTAATTTACCTGCAAATAACTGCGTGCAAATAATAGTCTGACTCGTAAGCCTGTCCACAAGATGCTCGGCAACTTTGGAGCAACTTTTCCGATTTCAGGCAACTTTTTCAATTCTTGGCAACTTTTTTTCCGTCGAGCAACCTCTTACTTTAAAGACAATAAATTAAAGTAAAACGACGGAAACGGGCATATCTAAAGGTTTAAATTGAGCCTGAATGTTGAGGTTTGTAAGGTTTGCTCATGAGTGATGAGTACATAGAAGACTAGAAGTATATCACGCACTGGTATACATACTTATAGGACGCAGGTCCAAAATATGTATACAAGATGAAGTACTTGTTTCGAAAATATACAATGGCGGACAACGGCACTTCATCATTAAGCTCAAATAATTCTGAAAATCAGTCATCCGAAGAAAATCCTTTAGAGATAGCAGCTACAGCAGGAGCTAGATTGAGTACTCCAGATAAGGCTAACATTTTCCGTCAAAGAAAAGTACAAACCAATCCGGCTGGAAAAACTAAGAATATTCGTGGCACTGTCGGTCCAAGTGTGTCTGCTTGGGACAGACTGAACGAATTCAATGTGTCTGCTTGGGGCAGACTGAACGAAATCAACGTGCTGTCGGGAGGGCTAAGATATGATGCATGCAAAGAGACGATTTCTAAAAAGAAGATCTCTGCGAAGAAGCATATTCAATCCCAAAAGCATATCAAATCGAAGGATGTCATAAAGAAGACAAAAAGAAAGACCAGAGCATCAGAGATCTCATGGCAAGAAACACTACCGGTAGTAAAGCGAAAGGATCAACATTACCGGAAGATATGAGACTCTATCGATATGAGCTTGTAGAAACTCTTTTAAAGGCTGGTATTCCTCTTTCAAAAGCTGACATTATGAGACCATTTCTTGAAAAATATGGTCATCGTTTGACCTCCTGTTCACATTTGGCTGAATTTATTCCGTTGATACTTCAGAAAGAGAAAGACACTGTAAAAGCTGAATTTGCTGCAAACGATGATTTTCCAGTTATTTGTGACGGCAGTACACGGCTAGGAGAAGCGTTGGCTATTGTGGTGCGTTCTATTGATCAATGGAGTCTCCAGCAACGACTTGTTAAGTTAGAAGTTCTAGCAGCAATGAGAGATGGTGCAGCAGTTAATGAGGCTGGGTTGCGTCAAGTGGGTTTTTACTTCCCCAACATATTTAATGTGACATGTTTCTCTTACACTATTGACAATATTGGGAAGCACTTTGAATTCAGTGTTTTAGATATATTTTCAAGGAATTGGAACACAATGATTTCCCTTAGTGCAGCTGCCAGGTTGCTATGGAAGACTAGAACTGGAACTGCAGTGCTCCTTAAGTCAGATACAAGGTGGTGGAGTCATTGGGAAGTGCTCATCCAGGTGGCACAGTATTTTCGGGGATGTGAGCTTTTCCTCAGAGAAAATGATGTTTCTCCCATGTGTCGAATGAAGCTACTCGAATTGTTTGACGACCCTGTCAGTGCTCGGAACTTAGAACTTGAACTAGCTGCCATGATTGATGCAGGAAAGCACTTTGTTTCAGCGACATACTACCTTAAAGGGGATGGGCCATTAGTGTTCAGTTGCTACGAGCGTTTGTCAGCTTTAGCTCATGCAATTGCAATTGAGTCGTATCCAAATACTGAGGCGAAAGCTCGAGAGCATGCTGCTGGAAATATGCGAGTTGGTTTCACAAGCAAAAGCTTGCATTTCCCCCGGATTCATGTTCTACCAGCACAAATTCAGTGTGGAATTTCATAACATAGTCCGTGCATTTAAAGCTGCTAGATTATGCTGCCCTGTGAAAGTGCAAGAACTGCACCCAAATGCAGCCTCGGTCCAGGAACTGAAGCAATTTACTGATGTCGCAATTGCTCAGCTTGTTGAGGAGCTTCCAAAGTATTTGGCTATTGCAGATGGTGTAGTAATTGAAACAGAGGAAGGGAAAGTGAAGTGGTGGTCAGATCATGAGATCACTCTTCCTTGCTGAGCGAGTTTTTAGCTTGCTTCAGAATGCATTCAATAAACAACAAGATGCGGCATTGGAAGAAACTGTCGAGGTCATACAACAAGCGAGATGGCTGAAACATGCTCTGTAATAAGAGTCACAGAGCACACAGTCTGATTTTAGGCATTGATTGTTGGGTTGTATTACACTCGTTTTAACAGGTTAAAAACTCAGTAGTAATAAATAGTGAACAATCACAATTATGTTGGGAAATTAGCCACTTCTTGTAGTAAATATATAAAAACAAACATTAAAATTTGGAGCACTTTTGAGCAACTTTTTTGATTTTTGAGCACTTTTGAGGAACTTTCAGACAAATTTTGAGCAACTTTGAAGAAAAATTCGAGCATCTTGTCATGTAATTTCTATTAAAATGTAATAGAGTATTGTGTTTCGTTGGGACATACTTTATGTAAGAACAATATAATTTAACTATGACGTAATACGAGAGCACGAGGGAGAATGTAAGCAGTCGGAAAGTAGAGTGTTCGCTTGGAAGATTTATATGTCGAAGTGTTCATATAAAATGTAAAAATATCGGATTTATTGTACTGATTGTAAGCAACTGAATAAATAGAAAATACAACTTTTGTGTGTATTATCGAACTTTCGCAACATGGTGGTCCTATTCGAACCAGATTTGTAAGAATTGTGGATTGTAAACACGTCGCTAATCGAAGGAATTCACGTAAACATGGACGATCTGTCGAAGAAACGCGCAAGAGGAGGTCACAGATCGTACGTAAACAAATTAATTGCAGGTCTCGAGGAGAAAATCGGTGTATTTATGGAAACTGGCAACGAACAGGCAATTGAAAATAACATTACATGCATGAAAGGAAAGATACCTTGTGGCAAATTGACGAACATATACTCGATTTACTTTGTGGTAACAAAGATGTAACTGATGAGGAAATCTCGGCAGAAACCGAAGATGCTGAGAGATTCAACGCTATAATATTAGACGCTACATTGGCAATCGAGACAACATTAAATACGACGGTAAAACCGACAGCAACAGTACCAACAACTAGCTCAACGCCGTCGACAAATCAAGTCGAAAATACAGAATCGGTGACACAAGCAAGTGGTAAAACAGAGTCCGTGACACAGGAAGCAAGCATGGCGGAAGCCAGTGAACAAATTCAACAACAAGTGCCACAGATCGAGACGACAGCAACAGTGAGTGTAAATGAACAAGTAAGTCGTGTAAAATTGCCTAAATTAGAGATTAAGAAATTTAATGGAAATTTGGCGAAATGGCGTGAATTTTGGGACAGTTATGAGTGTGCAATACACAAAAATAACAAACTGTCTGAAATTGATAAATTCTCATATTTGCGTAGCTTATTGGAGGGTCAAGCTTCCACTGCAATTGCCGGATTTGCCTTAACTGGGGTAAACTACAAGGAGGCTGTTGATTTGCTCAAAAGACGGTATGGGAAAGACTCTGCTATTCAACGAACCCATATCAAAGAACTGATTAATATTGAACTTGTATTCAGTGAGAACGAAATAGGTCGGTTGAGAAAATTATATGATCAAACAGAGACTCGTCACAGAGGATTAAAGGCGTTGGGTGTTGATGAAACATCGTACTCTAGCATTGTCGTTCCCTCATCGATTGAAAAGTTACCAAAAACTTTACGGCCAACACTAACCAGGGGAAGAAAGCATATGGAATGGTCTACTACAGAGTTCTTGCAAGCACTACTTGACGAAGTGGAGTTACGGGAAGCTCACCTGGAAATGAAGGACGAAACAAAGGAGAGAAAACAGAGACGGTATCCGGGTACTGCACATGCACTGCTAGCAAAATATGATGATGGGAAATATCTATTCTGTCTCGAGAAGCACAAGGCAGAGGACTGCCAGAAAATCAAGGACGGTGGTATACGTAAGCGTTTAATTCGTAAATATTTTAGGTGTTTTGTGTGTCTGAAAAAAGTCATAGAGTCATTGAATGCAAAAATTGCAAAAATGCATGTTCAGAATGTAATGGTAATCATCATAGGAAATGTAAGAGATTCTAATGTAACAGCTGTAGTATCTAGTAGTAGAAGCATGCATGTAGGGACTGAGGACAGAGAGTACTGCAGACAGCTCAGGGTATTGTGAAGGGTAGTAGGGAAAGAGGTGAACGAGTGCGTGTGTTATTCGAGACAGGTAGTCATAGAACGTTTGTTAGTGCAAAAGTTGTAGACAAGGTTAGACCACAAGTTGTACGGCAAGATATGATGAATATTTGTACCTTTGGTAATAATTCGCAAGGTAGGAGCCTGCGGGATGTGGTTGCGTTGGACGTGCTGCAAATAAGTGGTGGTGACAGAATTAAGGTGGAGGCGTATGTGGTTGATGAAATTACAAATGTTAAAAATGAGTATTTGGAGGTTGCCAAATTGCAGTATGGTCATTTGAAGGTTTTGTGGTTGTCAGATGTAAACAAAACCAGTAGAGAACTTGAAGTTTACCTACTGATTGGTGCTGACTTTATGTGGAGGTTTCAGATGGATTCAATCAAGAGAGGTGGTGTTGATGAACCGGTTGAACGAGGTTAGGCTGGGTGTTGTCTGGGCCGATGAAGTGCAAGGAGGATAGTATGAGGGAGTTGGACACTAATGTGAATTTGATTATCGAGGATAGAGGTGATGGGTTAGATAGGAATGTTAGTTGACTGTGAGATTTGGAGACGATGGGGAATAAGGAGGAGGAGGAGGAGGTTCAGGTAGAGTTCCTTGATAACATTTCCTTTACAGGTGAACGATATGAGGTCAGTCTGCCTTGGAAGGTTGAACATCCGCCTCTGGCTAGCAATTACTTAAATAGTGTGTCTAGGCTAAAGTTGCTCCAGAAACGACTGATCAAAGAGCCAGACATACTCAAGAAATACGATCAGGTGATTAAAGACCAGGTAAGTAAGGGAATTGTTGAAGTTGTCCCAGAACTTGAGGTTGCTGGAGACAAGGTACATTATTTACCTCACTAGGCTGTTGTGAGGCGCAATGTACAAACGACAAAAGTTCGGGTGGTTTATGACGCTTCCTCCAAGGAAGGGAAGGGAGGCGTGTGTTTAAATATTTGTCTTCATGTTGGGCCATCATTAAACCCATTACTTTTTGATGTGTTGATAAGGTTTAGATTGAACCATGTAGCATTAATAAGCGACATTGAGAAGGCTTTTTTAAATGTTGAAATAAGTAGGAAATATAGAGATAGTCTAAGATTCCTTTGGTTTGAAGACCCCAGTAAGTTAGACTCGCACATGATTGTGTACAGGTTTTGTCGTGTAGTGTTTGGACTTAATGCTTCACCATTCCTACTCAACGCGACATTGAGACATCATTTCTTCAAGTATAAAGCTATAGACGAACCGTTTGTTAGGAAAATGCTTGAGTCGTTTTATGTAGATGATTTGGTATCCGGTGAATGCACAACAGACAAGGCGTATACGCTATATGAGAAAGCAAAGGATAGGTTAGCTAGTGGTGGGTTCAAGCTTCGAAAGTGGTTAAGTAGCGATAAGATCTTGTTAAAAAGAATAGAGATGAAGGAAGGCACAGACAGTGTAGAAGGGGAATCCGATCAAATAAGTTATGCCAAATCTACTTTAGGTGCTACAAGTAAATCTTGTGAGCATAAGGTATTAGGACTTGCATGGGATAATGATAGGGACGTGATTACATTTAGCTTTGATGTGGTACAAAGGGCAGTTGGATGGGTGACAACTAGGCGAAATGTACTTCGTTTACTTGCAGGTATATTTGACCCGTTAGGCCTGATTAGTCCAATACTGGTTGAATTAAAGATACTCTTTCAAGAGTAGTGTGTTGCTGGCTTGGGTTAGGATGACGAATTTCACGGTATCTACAAACAAAAATGGAACAGTTGTCTTGGACAAATGGGTAAGGTTGGAGAAATTTGCATAAATAGATGTGTCAAGGTAAGTGGACGTGAGTTCCCTTACGAAAAAATCCTATAGGATCCTATAGGAATTCCTATAGGAAATGCCATTTCCTATAGGAATTCCTCTAGGATCCTATAGGAATAGAATTCCTATAGGAATTTCCTATAGGAATTCCTATAGGATCCTATAGGAATAGAATTCCTAGAGGAATTTCCTATAGGAATTCCTATAGGATCCTATAGGAATAGAATTCCTATAGGAATTCCTATAGGAATTCCTATAGGATCCTATAGGAATAGATTTCCTATAGGAATTTCCTATAGGAACTGAATTCCTATAGGAATTCCTATAGGAATTTCCTATAGAAATTTTCTATAGGAATTTCCTATAGGAATTTCCTATAGGGAAATAAATTTTCTAATAAATAAATTAATTTTTGAATTTCCTATACGAATTCGTATATGATGTTATATAGAATCCTATTGCTGCTATTATATGTTTTTTATAGCAAAATACAAAACAAGTGTAACTCCAAAGATCGATATGGATCTACATTGATATATATTGTTATTGCATGATCTTTGGAGTTACACTTGTTTTGTATTTTGCTAAAATACTCAGTGGTTATATGTTTAGCTAGGATTTCTATAATTCCTGATGGTCCCTAATACAAGCATTCCTATCGGAATTTTATCCCTATAAGAATATAAGACACAGCAACCTCGTACCCAGGGCTTCTGCGCTTATTGCTCTCAGAAGCCCTGGGATAATCCAACTCAGAACGTGATTTGATTGGTCAATGCGAATACAATGAAAGTACCGGAAGTTATTCATTAACCGGGTGATATTTTGGCAACATGGCTGCTATATTTTCAAGGAGTGTATACAAAAGTTAAATGCTGGTTTTTGCATGAAAATACTTTTTTAAATCAAATTCTGGGCTATTTTGAAAAGAGCAAAAGAAGAAATGGACTATTTGTATTTGTAAATAAGCAAGAATGGCGAACAGAGTAAAAAATTAACATAATAAAGCGAAACATTTCTCGTTCGAAAATTGAAATTTCAAGTATAAATCTACAACTTCAACCACGATATTCAATGTAAATATTACATAATAAAGTTTTTAATACCTTTTTTACCTTTATTTGATAAATTGTGTGTTCTATATTGTTGCATTTTGTATTGGAATAGGATAAATTATGAATTATACACAAATATTTAAATTTACAAATTATTCCCAATTTGAGGATGCTGGGTGCACTGGCTCGGAGTTTGTATTAGTGCCTATTTATTATTGAGTTATTAGTGCCTCTAAATCTCTAATGTACAAGCATTGTAATCTGTTACTTAATACCATAAAGAAACTGTTGATAGCACATATATTAAATGACTATTAATCAAAATGAACTAAATTTTCGACCATTATATAGCATATTTCCCCCAATATTGAGGGAATAATTTCTCCTTCACAGTTGGCCAATATTGCCCAACTGTGAAGTAAATATTGCCCGACTGGCCTAGTCTGCCCAACAATTGAGCCCAGTCCTGTACGCCTATGACCAGGCCTACAGGTGGACCCCCAACCTGATTGGTCACAATTTTTCTTTCTCCAAAATTTCCCCTCCCCATGTACAAGGATTGACAATTTGACAGTTTGATTAGTTTGGAAAAAAAACCCAGTTATATTGGGTCATTCCAGAAAACACCCATACCACTCCCACAGAGGAAATTGAAAGTTAATCCTTTCTACCCCTTTGGATGTCCTAATACATTTACTATTATCAGAAACAATTCCCCCCCCCCCCTGCCCCTCTGAATGGCAGAAATTTCCTCTGTTGGGGGAGTGTGGATATTTTCTGGAACGACCTATTTGAGAAATGCTTTTGCACAAATTTTAAATTTTCTTACAATTTTCTTGTATGTCAGAACACTGTTCTAAGTTGCAACTAAAATTCAGAGGTCTAAAAGGCTCAAGTCAATTCCAATGGTGTAACCAGAGGGAGTTGGGGATCAAAATATTTTAAATGTTCTGAACTTGTTTGTAATTAATTAGAGTTGAACATGTGTTAACTGCAAGGTTATTTCAAATCACCAAAACACATTAAAATAGCCCCCCAAAATGGCACTTTATTAACTAGAATTTAAAAAGTCTACATTGTACTATATTATACATGGATAGCTTGGGAGTCCAAATATATTTTTACATACTAACAAACTTTATTCAAACTAGTGCAGGCCCCTCCTGGGGATTTCAGTCCCCCTTGAAGGCCTTAATTAAAAATTCTGGTTACATCACTGCTCAATTCCATTGCCAATGATGGTGTTAGCATGATTAGACAGAGTAGGTTAACAAACTAGTGTGTATTATGAGATAATCCATTGAACACCAATGATCTATCCCAACATATAAAATCATCTGGTGCAGTGGTGGATCCAGCAAAGTTTTTTTGGGGGGGTGCTAACCAATGGCGAAACGAGCGCTGAAGGCGCGAGATTTCTAGGATTGTCCAGGGGCATACTACCACGGAAAGTTTTTTAAATTTGGTCTCTGAAATGGCATTTCCAGCATTCTGCGAAAACATTCTGGAAAATGTTTAGATTCTCAAAATATTTAAAAATTCAGAATATTTAATATTGGCTATTCCACTATTGTCAACTAGTCATACCCAACTGAATTCCTTAACATAAGTTGGTTAGAATTAGGATAAACATCATTTTTGCACCCCCCCCCCCATGCACCCCTGTTGACCAGAGCCTGGGGGGGGGGTGCACACCAGAGTAAAATAAAAAGTAAGACACAATGTATAACTTAATAGGTAAATGGCCAGAACTAAATGATAAACAATATTTTATAATAAACCCAAATTAGTTCAGCACCATTGGTTCTTATAACACTGTTCATTCCAATACTAGAACATCAGCAATTAACAAAAGTTGGAGTTTCATCCGATGACATGTATGCTTCTAACCATGCTGTCCATGCAGCTATCTGACAGTTTTCAATTTTCAACATTGATTCCCAAAGCCATTATTCTCAAGATTTGCCAAAAAGGTTTTCCAAATAAGTACAGAATTATATTACATCACTCATCACTGTTCATTTTACATTCTTCAAGTAGATGCATGTTTACAGTACAGTATATCTTGTGTATTTATAATTAAATCTTGCAATATCTTGTTCAAAACCCTCAAATCCAAGATAATCGGCAGCCAGCCATGTTACCAGTAAGATTTCTAGTCTGTTAATTTTGAAATGACCAAGGTTGTACTCGAATATAAATATTTATACTTTAATTTATTGAATAGCCCCTGCATATCGCTGACAAGGTATGCTGTTGTCGCGATATAAGATGTTCTTTTGCTCGCCAAAGGGCTAATTTTACGCATAATTGTATCTCTAAATTGATCATTCCTGACTTTAAATTCCAAAAGCCACGCGAGAAGCAGTTTAAGACGTCTTTACAAGTCCAAATATATCATAAATTGCAACAAATAATCCACTCTCACTCCTTGCGTAAAAATATGCCCAGTCAGCGTTTTTAGCTGGAGCTACAGTTTACTTCCGCTTCCGGGGGCACCACTGTTCTATGGTGTTCCGGTTTGGATTATCCCTGGGCTTCTGAGAGCACAGCCTAGTCCCTAGGCCTCTTAGTTCGCCTATTGCGCGTTTCTGCATATTAATGAGGTGACGGCTCCTGAGAGGCCTAGAATAAAATGTTTCAAGTGAGCCAAAAGTGGGGACAAAGTGTCCCCACTTGCTGTATTGAGATCAGTGGCTTGCGAAAATGGCGCCGTTGTCATGAGCGAGTAAAATGTTTATAGATTTGTATGAAACTGACTTTTATATTTGCGACAAGTTGGATTAAAATTTTGTGGTTTTAATATATATTGAATAGAAGCAGTGGTAAATTAATATACTGAAAAGACAATGTAGTAAAGCGGAATTGACGCCAACAAAAAGCAAGAAATCGGTGAGAAATATTTTTAAATATAGAAGGTGAGAATTTATTTATCGATATCCTGGGATACCTCTGCTGTATAAATGTAGAATATTAACTAAATACATGGTAAATATAGTAATGATATTTATCAATGCACTATTGAAATGCATGTATTCACTTGTGTTAACTAGAACGTTTGAATATTTGCGAGCTTTGCGAATTTATAGATCAAAATATAGATCTGTTATGTACTTGCCAACAATTTTTATTTTATAATTTTTGTTTGATGTTTAGGAAATGTTTTACCTGTGGCAGAAAATTTAAATGGTGCCATACAGGCATATACAGGGACAGTTGTCAAGAAAATATATAATTAAACAAGGTCATATTTGAAGAATTTGGTGAAAGTGGCATTTGTGAGTGACAAAGTTCAGGCAAAAGACATATTGGACAACATGGATGTACATAATTTTGCTGTTCATTTATTTCATCAAGTCAGGAACTGGCCGAACTGCAGTCTGCATAGTGTCATGTTTGTAATATTTTCAAACAAGATTCACCTGATCACCACCCAACAATGGCTTGTTGTTGGACTTCCGGGAACACCGGTATTCTAGTTTATATTCAAATGTTACTTGTTCGAACTAGTTTGTGTTAGAACAGTCACAAGGTGCAGCATCTAATTCTTATTAGTATGTAAAAACTGAAGCAACAATTTCAACACGAACACTCCAGGCAGGCACATGTGAACAGGAATAAAATAAAATTTTGAGGTTAATATTGTTAATTTAATACATAATAATAAATGTATTTATTGTAATAAAATTATGAAATTTATTATTAAAATTAATATTGAATTTTTAATTTATTAAATTGTTGAATATGATATTATTACAGCCCATTATGGCCCCAAAGCATCATCTTTTATTAGTTACTCTGCAGAGAAAGCATCTATTACAATTATTATTTTTTTATATACATGTAAAATATCCAAAAACTTTCTCCATGACAGGTTGCAAATCACTTGAAGGTGAGAAAGGCCAATAAACCAATCCAAGCCCTCTTCAACAGATATCTCTTGTGATACATGTCACTGGAATATTGCTTAATTTTTATATTGCACTCAGTGATGGTTGCTTTTTCCAGAAAAATGACTTTGTACACTTGACCATCAACCTGCATCAAATCACTATATAATCATAATAATATTAATACTCAATACAAGTACTCTTTATTGCTGTGGATATTGTTACTGCAATATTTGCCTTTTATGCTCAAATGAATCCACATCTCTATGAACAAAAGGGGCAAATTGTCCTGGCAGTGCACCATTTAACACCCGTATTCTAAAAGCTCACTCACACTCAGTAAGTGGGGGTTCAATCTGAGCTTGCCTTGAGTGTCAATGTTATTTTTGAACAGCTGGAGGGCTAGTGTCACCTCGTACTCAGTGACTACTTACTTTCCCTATTCCAAATCAGCATTGACACTCAAGAGAAGCTCAGATCGAACCTCCACTCATCGAGTGTGAGTGAGCTTTTAGAATACGGGCATAAATCTCTCTATTTAAATGCTATCTATAGTCCATCTAGCAGGAATCAAACCTGTGTCTCTGCGATTCTGGTCCAGTGCTCTAACTAACTAAGCTACAAAGTCCAGGTGTCAAGCTCTAACTGCACGTTCATGTATATATACAAAAGTAAGGGTGCAGCTGGTTGGATTCCTGCCAGAGGGCTTGTAGTTGCATTTTTCACAACTGCCCTTGGTCAGGACTCATAAATGTATAAACTTTACACTCAAAATATTTATCTACAAAACCTTTGAAGTTTCAACAGTTAGTTCTATCGGGTGAGATGCACTTAGTGAACTCAGTCAACAGATGATGATCAGGGTGCTACTAATAGTCAAAAAAATGTTACAATTTACTTTAAATTTACGTCATTCCTGAAAGAAGTTATTATAATACCTTATTATTTACATTGTACAACCATAATATCTTTAATACTCACGTTTATCTTTAAATATTCTGCATATTCTTCCGTGTTTATACAATTTTATAAATTCTGGAATTCCGCCATATTGGAAAATATTTACGGGATTTACCAAGCCCGCGAGCACCTGCTTTGCAGGCTAGAAAACGTTTTGTGCTAGTCCTCTTGCGCGCGTTTCGCTCGGTGACGTCACGGAAATCGAAAGCGTGCACAGAGGACTTGGGACTAGTCTGAACAGAGTCAATAGAAGCGAGGGACTGGTCTGGAAACTGTATTGTTTATCCAATTGAACTCTTTGTTCGCCCGCGGTATAGTCACGTGACTAAAGTAGGTGCACACGGTAAAATTGAAACCAAACATACGATTGAAAATTGAAACTAATTGAAACATATGATTATTTACTTTTTTCGTACAAATTTCGTTTTAATACTCCATTGGTTGTATTGTATGCCTGGTGCCAACTGTGTGTTTCCGAACTGTGGAACAAACAGACGAGAAAAATATGATGGAGTTGGAATATTTCGAATCTCACAACGAAAATCTCCATTATATTCTGCTTGGCGCGAAGAAGTTATCAGTATTATCAAGAAGTATCGAGTGGTCGATGAAACCTTTAAGCGACAAATCGAGGCCTGGAATATCAGTATATGCGAAAGGCACTATAAACAAGACGATATTGAATTTACAAGTAAGCTAATCCACGTATTATATTACAGTAACTAGTAAGGTTTCAACACTCAAACAACTCATTAACTGGCAATGCGCCCGGATGCGCCCTGAGATTGGCAAGTGGGTAACTGGCAATGCGCCCGCATACGCCCTCAAATGACACCTCAACTTGCGGGCATGATATTTGAGCACGTGTTTATCGGGTTGCCTAGCAACGGATACGAAAATAGAACGCGAAATTCGAGCTTTTCAACGGTGTATCATGCAAGAAAATCGGCCAAAAACTCGCAAAGTTTTTCAAGTTTAAAACCTTAGTTTTTCAAAAATAATGAATAATGGCGTTATTGTTGCAAAGAAGGATTTCACAGCAAGTTTTAAAAGAGAAAAAAGAAGACGTTTTTGAATGATTTACAACGAAAATTTGGCATGAAAGGAAAGCGAATGTATTGACGTTTTGGGCCAAGTTCTTCTGTGAACCTTGCGCGGGATTTTCAGCCTAAAAGATGAGGATTTCTCCAAACTTTATTAAAAATAGAAGTCGGAAATCACAAGAAAGATGAACACGGAACTCAAGTGAGCATTTACGATTTTTTAAAGGGTATTTTTGAGTAGAAATATGCGATCAAACACTCACAAAATTCGACCGCATTAATGTTGGTTGAATCTAGTTTAAAGTTATCTTTTTAGACGAACTGTTTATGCAAATTTGGGCGCAATTTTGACTGTTTTCGTGACCCCATTGTTGGTATTCTTGTTCAAGTTGTTATTTTAGCTAAAGTATATTTCAAACGACACTTACTGTGTGCGTATGTGATCTTTTTTACCTTTTTGGCAAGAATACTTCGAGTATTAAATTACACTAAATAAGTAGGATATTCCAAAATCACTGTTATATCTATTTTCATCAATTTAGTGTTAAAATGACAACTCGTTTCAGACGTATTGTGGTTTAAAATAAGTGTATTGAATAAACGCGCTTGCTTGCCGCGTGCGAATATTCAAAAAGTCCGCACTTGAGTTGTAAAGCTTTCAAAATGCATTTTTACTGTTTTTTATATCCCCTATAAAACTTTAAATCGATAAAGCAGATAATAATGTTGATGCAACATCATTTTCTAGTAACTATACACGTTGAATCAGAAGGAAAAGTTATCAAAATAGGTCGCGACGGTGGTTTGCAAAATGTTGCTTCCATCTGAAATGGCTTCCTTTGTGGGAAGCCATGAAATTGAAGTCCTAACAAAAACAAACCTTAGCAGTTCTTTTGGGCCCATTGCTCACTTATTTATCATGAAATCGCTTCACTAGAACATTTTTAATAATGTCTATGGGAAACTTTGTAATTTTCTGAACTAAAGGTTTATGGTTTTGAGGTGTTTATTTTATAAAATAGCACGCGCGACAAAATGGCACTAATGTGGTTTCTCACGTCTGACAAACAACCAAAGATTAAATTTCTTATTTCACCCTTTTATAGCTATGTGGAATACCTGAAAATTAGGTTACCTTTTTCATGTGAGGATATAGATAACATTTCTACACAATAGTCCTTATGAAGGCTTATTTCAAACTCAAAAAAGGAGATTGTTTTTCAGAGCCAGACTTCAAAAGAAACCGCCTGTCTGACATTTTATAGCAGCCTACATTGGCGCGCAAAATAATTTTGGCTTTTAAACCGTTGTTTTCCCAATAGAAGCATGAAAATATTGAGCTAAAAGTCTTACCTGGCATGTGTTTAAAGTGTTTTTCTCTTTATGATGCTTTTCAGTGCTTTGAGTACAGAAGTGAATAGCTTTTAGTTTTGTCACCGCAGAGTGCCTTTCAAAATGTCGGCTGTCATTGTCTGTGTTAAAAACACCTCAGAAAATTCCCATTTCCCCACCTTCCCATCCTTGGTTTATATTAAAATAAAT
>CACRXK020012135.1:0-15472 GCA_902702795.2 Paramuricea clavata
CGGTTTGCACGGTTAGGGTTTACGTTTGCAGAACACCATTGGATTTATTCAGAAACTGATAGTGGTGTAGCATATATACACATTTTTAGACTACACGTACAATAGAGCAAAAGTTTCCAAACACAGGGTGTTTTAATAAGGCGCTCACGTTCAGTTTAAACCAGTGAACTCTAAAGCCCCGTTTACACTACGCTCAATTTTTGGTACGGCACGGATAAAATCGGTAAGAACCAAAAAAGTGGTACGGTACCAAAAATTGAGCGCAGTGTAAACGGGGCTTAAGGGAACTGAAAAGATAACTTAGCCGCCACCTTTGAAGCCCCTCATGATGGCCGCCATGTACGTAAGGCATGTACGTATATAAAAAACCGGATGGCTAATAAAAACTTGAAATTCGGATAAATTTATAGTAAAAAATGGTTTATATTTTCCTTTGCTCCATAGAGTTAGTAATGCATAACCACAGTTTTGTGAGGCAATAGCCGAGACAGACTGTAGAGTTTTGAGTAGCACTTATACATGTTATAATACTTTTTGTCCATTTGGTAACCTAAAAACGTTGCGCTGGTGTGTACGTATTTTCAGCACGTCATAATAAGACATGTTCAGGCTGTTAAATATCTGTCAATTTAACATTTGATAGAATTTTCGAGATTTTTTATGTGAAGTCAATGGTTTCACTTAGTAAAAATGGTCCTCATGTTGTTACACTTTCATAAAAGAATGTCTTTTTTTTCTTTAAAATTCTTCACCGGCGCTTAGCACCTGGGAAATTACCCGCTCTTTTTTTAATTACCCGCTCCTTTTACCCGCTCCTTTTTTAATTACCCGCTCCTTTTACCCGCTCCTTTTTTAATTACCCGCTCCTTTTACCCGCGACCCGCTCCTTTTACCCGCGACCCGCTCCAATTAGATACTCCCCAATACCGTTACCATGCATGGAATTCAATGAATTGTGACTAAAATGTGGCACTACAAGCCTTTAAATCTGATTTTAAATATACGCGATTTTGCAGCCAGATTTTAGCTATTTCCTAACGCACGCACACGCAAACATTGTACAACACACAGTACACGAAAATTATCCGTGTGCAACGAAATTGCTAAAGGACCTAACAAAGGTGAAGAAATTATGAAAATATAACTGCGTACGCAGCTTGATCCTGTCTACAAGTTGAATTAAGTTAAGTTTAAGAGTAATGGTATTACTTCAACAGACAATCTTTGACAATATAGATTGGGACGATCTAGTTTTCACATGCATTCGGTTGTAATATACCATTCTCTGATACATATTTTCCGCCCTCCCTCTCCCCACCCGTTTCAATGTTGGCGCCGCGTATCCAGACATCAGATTTTTGTTGGCCCAACATTGAACTGGGGGAACGGGGGCGCTATTCCTTTCAAATTATATGAAATTACAGCAGCTGTCCCATGGTTTCTGGCAAAGATTGTAGTCGCATCAATTTTTCGATAAGCAAACTTTGTTTGTCTTGGTTGTTCTTAAAACATTTGCAACAGACATTAAAAAAACCTAGCCACCTGGAGTAATACCAAGAACGTCAAGTCGAAGACATTGAAATGAAACGTGTTACCATTGTCCCGTAAAAAATATCCCTTTACTTTTATGTACCAATTTGATTCAACCACCTTAAATCGTGCTCAAGAAGAGAACGTCTGCAAATTATCTTCCGAATACTGAGTTTGGGTGACTGGTATAGTCGCTCGATGTATCTTCCCGTTGCAGATCCACGTCTCCTGACCCAGACAAAAGAGCGAGACATGCAGCTCTATCTCGACATGAAAGCAGAAGAACGAAGACGGCATAGAACTTCATGTCCTGCTGTTTTGTTTAGGTCAGGGTAAGGATTAGGCTCAGCATTCGTAAACAGCCAGACACGAATCTATAATCCGTCTTCGTTTAACAACCAACGCTGACCGGCCTGACCCCAAATTCAGTACGCGCAAGATAAAGCCAAGACAGGCAAAAGTTGTCAAGTACATCTTTGTCTTTGTCTTGGTAGTTCGTTGTCCTGCTCAAACTCTCTAATGCCGTCGAGAGACTTCGACCTAAACTTTACTTTTCAATGAAAAAATCTCAACTCTCTTATGACAGTGAGGTTTGGTAATTTCTCTCGTACACAAGAAAACTGTAGCCTGCATGCGTAGCAGGTGGTGTATAGTGGGCACGGGAAAGTCGAGAAATGAGAAGTACCGCCTGCCCAAAAACTAAGAAGACGGCACCAATTACCCATACGAACAGGCTTTATGATTTGCTTTGTGGTTGTCCACAACAATAAAAGACAATGAACCATACTTTCTCAAGAATGAGTCATAAACACTGATCACTGTTGTTTAATGAAGCCAATCCCAGAATACGATCATTTTAGGTTGGTATTTACAATGGGCAGGCGGTAATTCTTGTTGCCCGCCGTTCTTTTGTGCCCGCTAATACAGTTAATGACAATGCTAAAGTTAACAAAATGACAATCCTGTATTTTAGAAAGACCTATTCGCCTGTACAAGCTAAACCAGTTGAGATTGTGCGTTCTATATGAAAGCCTTACAAAAATTGTGTTGTATTTCCTTCTGGGCGAGATCTAGCCTGCGCAGCGGCTCTCAGGGAAAGTAAAGCCTGCACGAAACCCCATGCTTTGCCATTTCCGCCCACTTAGCCTGCAGGCTACGCCCACTTTAAACAGATGTCAAAATTGGCCAATCACACAGATTGTTTACGTTTGCAAA
The DNA here is from genome assembly GCA_902702795.2 of Paramuricea clavata. NCBI lineage: Eukaryota > Metazoa > Cnidaria > Anthozoa > Malacalcyonacea > Plexauridae > Paramuricea > Paramuricea clavata. The sequence continues at coordinate 2,746 of CACRXK020012135.1, forward strand.
TTTACTTGTCAAAATGAAATATAAATATAGATTGCTGTATGTTCGCAAATTTCAAAACGAAACTGATATACGGATGTCGGCTAAAGAAAATTGAAGTCTGTGGGAATAGCGCTAGGCCTAGGGCAATCTCCATCGTTGTCACAAGTAGTTTGCAGTCCGTATATCTACGATATTTCGTAGCTTTCTCGCACACGTACATATATAATTTATAGTTTTGACAGCGGTCAACCGTGATGTATTAAATGTTATTAAAGTTTCGAGCGATGCAGAGAAGAGAATATTAAAGGTGTCTAAAGCCATCACTTCAGAAGACAGCAAGTCCTGTTCATAAGACAGCAAGTCCTGTTCATAAGACATAAGCGTTTACAGCAATTCTCTCCTGGCACAAAATTATTAGCTACAAAATCATGAAGAAAAAATCTATTTGTCGTCGATGAATTGATGAAAACGAACACGCTTGTGAAAGAGGCGCTGCTAACAGACATCAATCCAACGAAGACACCACAGTTAATCTCTCTAGAGCTTCGTGAACCAACTTCGTAAATACTTTTATTGTTGAACCGTAAATCGTGGCTTTAAGCTCTTTTGAATGCAAAAATCAAAGAAACGCCTCTCAATAATACATCCGCCGTATTTGTATGAATTTTAGCATAAATTAGCATATTTTTTTCATTTTGAACCAATCAGATTTCTCGTCCTCTGAGAGAACGAGTAAATACGGCAAAGCAGGGGGTTTCGTGCAGGCTGTCCTTTCTCTGATAGCCGCTACGCAGGCTAGGCGAGATCTCGCTCTTAAACATCAGGTATAGTGCCCACAACACTGAAAATTTTCAACAAGGTCAAATAGTGCAGGGCAGCAGTGACATTCGAAAAAACACTACAATCTGCATCAAAATTCGCAATCTAGGCTATATATAGACGCCATATTCACGTTAATATTTACTGTAGCTCTAGAACATCCATCAGTTGTATTAATTAACAAGAAATATGTCATGGTTAGCGAAAGTCATTTAATGTTGTTTACCCGAACAAGTCCGCCAAAACAGCAGAATTGTGGAAAGCAGCCTTACCTGCTTGGCGTAATTCAGTCGCAAGCTGTCGAGCCACTCGACCTAATTCAGTATTGAGAGCTTTATTTGAAAGTACAGCAACCTTCACGGGAGCCAATGATGGATGCAATCTCAGCTTACTGTGTGTTTTTTTGTTGCCCTTGGAATTAAGGTATTCATTCTCATGGTATGCGTCCAACAGATATGCAAGAATTCCTATGAAAAATATTAAATATCTCATTAGCGACTTCGTGGTAGATTTTTGCTAGTTTTGATGTATGTGTGTTTTTGTTGATTTTTTATGGAGAAAAGTTTCCTATTGTTATTATATAGTTGTTTTTCAAACAGCAAAGACATAAAAATTTTCCAATGAAAACATAATGAAACGGCAAAACCATTGTGCCGTGGCTATATATATCGTGCCTTCATTCTTGTGAAGTCTTTCCTCATTCTTCTTTCCAAATGACCTCATAAAATATTTGAAATTTGCGTACCCAGCCATCATCTTCGTTACCGTAAATTAAGGACTACAGGAACGTGAATAGCGAACTTAAGCAATAGAGACCTTACGATTTTAGGACGGTGATGCGACGACGACGGCCAAAACAAACTCCTTCAAATAAATGGTAGTAAAGATAATTGGTCGTATATTATCAATCGTATGAATTTAATACAGTCTTAGAAGTTGAAGACATGGGTTTTATGGTTGGGGAGAGTTCTGCTGAACCCAGTTTGAAGTTGCACTTGTTGCAGCTTAAAATGCAGCTGTTGTATCAAGACGTGAAAATCTGCGATTGGCGTTGTAAAACAGAGCGAAGGACAAGTCTAAATTATTCATATATCGTAATTATTCAATTCTCTTCAATGATTCATTGTATTGGTAGCCGTTGCCGTCGCGTCCTAAATCGTAAGGTCTCTACTGCTTAATCTAGTACGGGAACGTGACAAGAAGCAACCTTGAATTTTACACTTTTAAAATTATAGAGGAGTACTGTTGTTACGAGTGTCGACGGGCCGGTCGAAAGTGCAACGAGGACGGCTAATAAAATCATATTTATACAAGAGAATGAAATAAACAACTAAAAATCCCACAGAACTTTTAGACGTCGCTAATAATGCTCTGTTTACAACGGCAAAATACACATTAGCACGTCTAGAATACAAGGCTTACATTTCAAGCTGGAACAACTTGTACTTTCAGTTGGGTCCTAAAACTTTCTTAATCATTAACTTCAATGTTAACCTCAGTCTTTAAACTGTATTAGTATTCATACGATGGATAATAGACGACAAGTTTTATTCTGCAATCATTGTGATTGACCGATTGGGCAACAATGGGAAATTATCGATGACCGATTATTCATGCCACAATCTACCCGATACCGATCTCGATTTTATAATGACGTCATAATATCAGTCGACCGAGTAAAGGACGTCATTCATGTCCATTTTTAACGATAATTTCTAACGTAAAATGTTACCGCAACCAAAGATCGTTAAAACCGTTAATAAATGGCACGCTTCACACATTAATTGAACATATTGCGTCAAAATGCCTATATTTTTTTTAATTAAAGTGCGTATTTTCTCAACAATTGGTTTTAGACGATCGGTCTACCGATTCTGAATCTCGGATTGTCTACCGATAAGGCAAAACTCGGCCGGATGTCGATATACCGATTATCGGTCAATCACTAGCAATCATTTGCCTAACATATTCGTTTGCCATCGCCGTCGCGTTCACAGTCGTTGGAGTAATTATTGTTCTCATCTCAGTTGAAGTGAATTTGATGAGTACCATACCTCTTTCCACGCTTAAGGTTGCTAGGACAACGCCCAAATCTTCATCATGGCACGAGTCATTCTTTATTAATTTCCGCACGTCTGAATAACTTGAAATACTCTCGACAGCTTCTTTTCCCCAGGGGAAATTAAACTAAAGGAAACAAAATCCATCTTTAGTTTATACTATCGTCTGCGAACGAACTTGAGTTAAGTAACAACTCAGTTGAGGCATTAACATCCACCGCCTTTTTCCTTGAACATAACACCTCCATATTTTAGGGCTCATACTGCACGTGTACATGTTGAAATTATTTGTAAAAAGTTGGTTGTTGGAATTGCTCGCATGTCATTAGGCGAGTAAAACCTTGAGACACTGCAGGTTAAGGGACCCTGTGAATGGGGCAATAAGCCCTGTAGGGATCACCAGTCATTTCTGACAAAGCTAGTAAATAAATAAAAATAAATAAATAAAGGTTATACATAAATAATCATATAGAGGCCGGGCAAAATTACTCAAATACGATTGGCTAATGATGACATTTTTTCTTAATTCAGGGCGAAATTACTTGTACCTCTTAATATACTTCCGTAGTACACGCCAAAACGTTGACTTGCGACAAATTTTTCATTTTGATACGCTATGGCATCCGGAAGTACGTAAATTTATCAATCTATATTCAATATACGCATGCTCACCAGCACGTTTCGGTACGGTACGCCTAAGGGCGAAGTGGAAAACGGCCTTAATCTGTTCACGCCTCAATGCACATCATCCTTTGTTGTTGGGGCAAGCGTGTTAAAATATTTTTTTATGTATATAACATTTCATGATACACCGATTATGGTGATCGCTCAGTTCCATTTGTGACTGCTCAAGTACCTTTTCTGACCTGTCAACTCCTACGAGCCCTTCCAAAGACAATCAAAATGCTACACAAGTTAAACACATTTTATCAAAAGCGCGTAAATCGTATATTACTGCGTAGAATCCGCTATCTCGAACAGCCAAGAGAAACGCAAAAAAGTTCGATATAATTACAAAAATAATTATTAATAACAACAATAATTAAAGGGACATGGCATGTTCACTTGGTTGTTTGTCACGGATTACAAAATACAATTCACGCTGCCATGAGAAAGTTTGGTTTACTGTACTATAGCGCGTTTTAAAACAAGATATTTATTTATTGCGGTAATACAATACCTAAGCAAGTGTCCGCCCAGTTTCTATGGTGACGCCAACACGAGCTTTTCGGGCTGAATTGGCAGATTGTATCAAGAATATGAGATCTTAGTGTTAGTATTTCGACTAAATTTTCCCCATTCACCCAACATTTTCAGGGATAAATCTCATTTAGGGATTTCATTCAAATTTCATCGGGAAATTTCCAGTGCACAGCTTCGATTTTTTAAAACGTACACAGCACAATTTTAACACGTACTGTAATCGAAAAGTCTGATAAATGGTAATACTAGTTTTTTGAGGAAATAAAGGAACCGCAAGACAAAAACGGAATTCTCACAAGAACTTGACTATTTTAAACCCAAATTAACGAGTAAAGGCCACTAGGCAACCGATCAAGTGGATTTTATGCTAGAGTAATGAGAATTTGTAAATTAATCGATATGAAAAATGGCTATAAAAACTTTTCTTCAGTTATATTATAAAAGAAATAGTCAGAAGACATTTTTCCTTGATGTCTTTACAAGGACAGAAACACTTGTGGTAGTAATAGAGAACTGGAAGAAGGTAGCCTGCGTGGCAGGCGGTATTTCTACAGGCAGCGAAAATTAGGGAGGCAAAGGAAATACCGTCTGCCACAAAACTAGGGGTTTTTGAATTACCCGTCCGCTGGTGAACGGAAAAAACGGCTTGGTTAGTATTTTTATGTAGTTGTCAATCAACGGCTAAATTCGGTTAAATGTTAATCATTAACCAAATGTTTTGATGTTTTGAAACTCTGCGTTTTGCCGTTTTGAAATTAGTTCACAATCACAAGTCAGACCATGCAGAAATGGAATACTGTAATAAAAGAAGCAAATTTAAAGATACAAGCTGAAAAATAACACTCCAAATAGTGTTTTTGATAGCGATTCGAACAAGAATATTTAACAAAGAAGATACGTCCGAAGGGGCCGAAGTTATGATCGGCGAAAGGTATGGGCTAGTCTATATTTTCTTTCAGACAAATACACGCGTATATTAATTTGATAATATACGATCTCGCTTGACTTTCAAAGGCCATATTTTACTAAAACTATCGATAGAAATTAGGATATAATTCTTCACTAAATCGAACGGTGGGATTTTCATATACTGAGGCCTATCATGTTCTGAACCAAAGATACTTGATAGATATACGAACCTACAAAGATCTCCAAAGTATAAACTAGACGTATGGGCCGGTTGATGCAGTAATTATTAAATAACAGTTAAACTCTTAATATATACCCGTTGAATATGTATAGTTGTAAACAAATAAAAACTATCGTTCTATAAGGTTCAAAACTTTCAGTTTGCATGGTCGTTGACTGATGATGGATCTATAGTATAGACTTGCATGCTTTGTATTTTGAGAGCTTATTAACTACCATTTTAAGGCAGCTAAACGGGCGGCTTGGTTTATATTAAAGGCTGCACATAAAATAAATTCCTTGATTCTCATCACTAGACACAGTCTACACTTTGAAATGTCGAAGACAGTGGGAGATTTATTTTTATATTTTATATTTATATAATTTATATATCAATAGTTCGTATCTCCACGAACAATGACAGAATGACTGAGTTTCTTTAAAATACAATGAAATTTCATTCAAAATTCTGTTTGTTTGAAATTGGAAGTTTAAATTGGCACTAAAAACCCTATATAAAATATAAAAAAATTAACTGTCTTGAATTATTTTGTCGGGCGGTACATTTATATTGTATTTAACAAATATAAAACATTTTCCGTGTTGATATACAGTTATATCAACACGAGTGGAAATTGGGAAAACGAGAAATGGTGTGGAAACACGACGCCCGAAGGGCGGAGTGTTTTCATACAATTTCGAGTTTTCCCAACTTCCACGAGTGTTGATATAACTATATATCAATACGGAAAAAATGTTTTATATTTGTTTTATAATATAGCAATGTCAAAAGCCCGAAGAATAAGAAAAATTTCCATGTTTACAAGCGGCGGAAAATTTCCCGTGTTGACATGGAGTTATATCAACACGGCCCTTAGCCAATCAGCGTTCAGAATTTACAAATGCTATATTATAAAACGAAATATAAAACATTTTCACGAGGATTTTAAAATTCAGTCGGGCGGTGATGATAATCAAGGAATTTAATATTTTATGTTGAGACTTGGTAGCAACTTGGGAGTGGCTAATTTTGAATATTTACTTAATGACATCTATAAATAGCTTTGATGCTTCAGGGGCGGTAGTTCATTTAACCCAGTTTTGCGTCAGGCGGTATAAGTACCGCCTGCCATGCAGGCTAGAAAGAAGGTGGATATTTACACGCTATTCGGGCTCGTTTTTTCACTGATTATTTCTCGTTCTGTAGATGGAAATTTCGACCTGAACATTATATATGCCAAAAAATCGAGATGCCCAGAAACCTCGATATTTAGCCATACCTTATACTGGCCTCACCCACACTACAGTATAAATAGACTGTGATACTACTATAGTCTTGAAGTCTCAGAGAACGTTAAGTTGCGGTTTGAGCTTGATAACTAAACACTGTAACTCAGTTGGTTAGAGCGCTGCACCGGAATCGCAGAGCCGCAGGTTCGATTCCTGCCAGAGGCCCTATATAGTTGAATTTTTAGCTCTAAAATTGTACATAATCATAGATATGAGATATCTATGTACATATTAATCTTCTGTTCGAAGTATCCATCTACAAAAAACCTTCGACTGGTATTTCTATCCTAAATATCTCACCTGAACTGCCATGGTATCTTCCAAGGCCTCATCACCATCCTGAATGAACTGTTTTCTGCAATCTTCGTCAACTAAAGAAAATTCTGCGGGAATTTCAGCATATTTTATCCACCAAGATAATCTTTTTCTCATCCAGTAATCCATCCAGTAATTGACTTTGTTTGGTGGGCAGAAAAAACACAGCTGGTAAAATTCTTTCCTCTGTGATCTGACAAAATAAAATACAATAGTATGTACTTTCCAATATTCCCAGGGTACACCAGGGTCACCAGGGGTAACCTACATATGTTTAATAGATTACTCATGCAGGCAATCAGCGTTTGACTGATATTTAGACTAATAATATGGATACAACGGAGAATGGTCTAATATTTATACTAAATGATACAAATGCTTAATAAATATATGTTATTTACCGGCTGCGAGGTCCAGATGAGAAAAACTGTGTCCGAGGTCTTGAAAACGGCCCGAGCCCGAAGGGTGAGGGACGTTTTCAAGACTGAGGGCACAGTTTTTCTCATCCGGACCGACGCTGCCGATAAATAACGTCTTTATTTTTATCAGATGTAAAATTAAACTCATTAAAATTCCAGTGTTACATGCGAAATACGGAGATCAGTGCGGTTGTGTATTAAAGCGACTAAACGAGACTGACAAAAATTAAAAAGTTGAAAGATAAACACGAACACGAAAACTCAATGTAAAGGAATCTGTTTTGATTTAATCAACGCTTACGCTTTTCTACAAAAAGGATAATGAAGAAGGTATGCTGTTTTAAATTCTGTATTTTTCTGGTCGTTTCACGATCATAATATGCTTAAAAAATGTGTTTTTAAATAGACTTTCACTTTGTTATCAAATAACTTTTTGACTTCCAGTCGCATTTCTCTCAAAATATTGTCAATTCTGGTGTACATCGTGCTTAGTATAAAGTCGTTAGGGCTTGATGCAATTCATTTTCGTATTCTGACTCTCTTTAGGCTACGTTTTTCGAACGTTTTGGGCAGATTTTTTAGTTTAAAAATTGTTTCACTCCTCGGTTTTTGGCGCAAAACCAAAGCGGCAGGCAGTTGCATTTCACAGCGGGCAGTTGCGTTTCGAAGCGGGTCGGGTGAAAGGCTCCTCAGCCAATCAGATTGCCTCATTTTCACTGATAAAAAATACAATTATCATTCACTTTATAGTATTCTCAATTTTGATTGGTTAATTTACCTGCAAATAACTGCGTGCAAATAATAGTCTGAGCATGCGCATTTGTTAAAAACGTTGCTCAGCTACAAATAATAGTCTGAGCATGCGCATTGCCTTCAATTTTTGTAAACAATGGCGGCTCGCTTTGCTGAACTTTCGGAAAATGAGTTGTCTTGCTTACTTAAAGAAAAAAACGCGGAAAATAAAAAAGCGACTAAAACCGCAGTCAATGTCTTTCGCCAGCATTTAAAAGCAAGATAAATCAACGAAGACGATCTAGTTGGCTCAAAATAAACTCTTGCCAGTGTCCTTCGCAACTTTTTATGCAGAACCAAGAAAGAGAGACGGCGAACTTATATAGTAAACGAAAGATAAAATTAAGCTTTATAAGTGAATGATAAAACAATTATTGAACTCGATTCTCGCAAAATATCGTGATTTGTCGGTGGCTCGCAGATCAATTATTTGCCTCTGCCTTCGGCATCGGCAAATAACTGATCTGCTCGCCACCGACAAATCACGATATTTTGCTCAACCTCGTCCAATAATTGATAATTATTATATGGCAAAGCGATATAATAATTGTGCTTTTTGGGGGTTTTTAAAATTCATATTCTTACTATTATTATGGAAAGATTTTGCTTTCACCAATGGTAAAATATATTTTTTACAAGTAAGTGTCTGATTGGATCTCTTGGTTGGTAGATTGAACATGTCAATTAGTCGGCCGGCCAAGCAAGCCCGTAGCTGGCTCTCCATTTCTAGGGGGGCACTGCTGAAAAATTTAGAAGAGGGGATGTTTTTGTGCTAGTTTCTGGTCCCAGCCCTGGAAAAATTGGTAAAAATACGTTATTCTGGGCCGTGAAGAACATTAGATTACTTTATTTCTTAAAACTTTAAATAACATAGAGAATCAAAAAGATAAGATTTCTTTATCGAATACTACATTCAGTAAAATTCCATGAAACTTCCAATGATTTTTTCCTTTGATTATCTGCATATCTCATCAGAAAATTCCCGAATTGTTTGTCATGCATATATAAATATGGGAGCCACAGCAAATATAATCTGATTAATTGACAAAAGACAGTATAGTTTATAGGCATCGCCGTTTTAAAGTAAACCAGGGTCAATTGTACAGTACTGCCAAGAAATAACTTATCAAAAACCGCGTCCAAGACGCGGGCATCTTGCGTCCACTGTGCGTCCACGGGCGCCCGCGGGTGCGTCCGTCCTGCGGGCGTCGTGCGTCCACTGTGCGTCTGCGGGCGCTTGCGGGTGCGTCCACTGTGCGGGCGCCATGCGTCCGCTTTGCGTCTGCGGGCGAGGACGCAGCTGAGAAAGAGTTCTATTCGTAGATCGTCGGAAATTATCGCGTTTCGCTTTTCATAAACAAACCGTGGGCGTCGGAAAATATTCATGTTAGCGATTTCACACCACATTTTTATGCTTATATACACATGCGTTACAGACCTAGAATCCTAGATATTTATATTTCTAATATTAAACTTACCGTGAAATTTCAGAATTTGTGCTTCGTAAAGTTCCTTTTCGTATTTGATCTCTACTTTCGCACTTTCGTATAACGTTTGGTTTAAACCCAGTAATCTTTTAACGTTGCCGGTTGGCAAAATGCACGTATGGTTTTATATCTTCTTCGAAGAAACCCAAAATACGTTTTGGTTGACGAGTAGCGATCGATACCTCATTTTATTAGTCTGATAGTAATACGGATCGAGTGATATTAGTCTGAGCTCTTCACTTCAGCTTTAGCGAATTATACTGCAACTTTGAAAATCAAGCGATGAGTCACAGTCACTGAACCGTGTTGAAACACAAAGACTGTTTCCTGGACATGTAAAGGTATTCCATTAAGGGATTAAGAGAAGTCATTTATCCAGAAATTATATGGTAATTATCAATTTATATGACATATCACCATGTGCATTTACTGCTTTGGAAAAACAACACAAACTTGTTGCTGTAAATAAAGTTATATAGTGGCTCGTAGTAATGGTATTTTATATGAAAAATCAAAAGCACTATATATATTGTAAATGAGCATCTTCGTTTTAATATACTGACGAGTTACGGCGACATAATATTATTCAAATACAGAATTGCATATCAACTAATCGGCAATCTTCTACGAGGTAAGTCAGAATTTGAGTAGCAAATGAATGTATTGCGAGATACATACTCGTTGTAGTCGTGATCTCACTGAGTTTAGTATATGTGTCTACATTATATTTATATATAGTTTATGTCTATTTTACGCTCCAATATACAGTCATATACGCTTCGATCGCCACTCCAGTACGTGTGATTGAATTGTGAAAGCACTACGCTTACTGTAGTATAACGTATAACATTATAAAATGGTTATACTAAGTGTAACGCTTAGGTTCAATGAAACTCGATTTCGGATTCAACTTTTTATTCTTTGCTTCTCCGATCAGTGACACTGATCTGTATTCTCACGACAAACTACGAGTATGATGCAAATATTAGTTCGTTTTTCCGATTATGTTACGACGACTGCGTCCAAGCGGACGCAGTTTTTAACTAGAGGCTGGACGCGGGCGCTTTGGAGGCAGGACGCGGGCAGAGCAGACGCAAGACGCGGGCGTCGTGGAGGCCGGACGCGGGCGCTCTGGAGGCAGGACGCGGGCAGAGTAGACGCAAGACGCGGGCGCTCTGGAGGCAGGACGCGGGCAGACGCGGGGACAAGTTATTTCTTGGCAGTACTGTAGCTTCGGCAAAAATTTATTAAAATCAAAAGAACAAATTTTGTGGGTTCGGGGGGTCAATTCTATTTCCGGATGGGGTCCCCAACCCACCCCCACTACGGGCTTGCGGCCAAGGTGGCAAAAAGTGCCTCTAAAGAGAGTTCGATGGCAACTTTATGTTAGAAGCTGGTAACAGGAATTTTCTTCTAATTTAAGCCTTGATGAACAAGACTATATGTGTTAACCACTTCTGATTTTTGCTTTATAGCCGAAAATTTGAGAATTTTAAAAAATTTTCGAAAAACATAAAACTCTCTTAATTGTCTTAATTGATTTAATTATTTAGTCACTTTCAGTTTAATACTGTTCAGTAAACTTAACTAATGTATCGAATATTGTCAGAACGATCCGTCGTAGCTGTTACGGATATCCTGCTTTGATTTATAGATCTATACAGCAAGTGATTATTTGATGGGCCACTGAAGGCAATGTTTGATAAATTGAATTAAAATAACAAGTAAAAACACGATTTTTATCACATTTAAATGCTGACAGATTTGCTGCCATTGCCGAATGGCTTTTTTGGCAAACTAAGGTCCCACTGAACTAAAAACTGCTCTGCTTTCAACTTGTAATATATTAATTAATATCTGAAAATATGTTGTAATTATCATTTTATCGTAAGGTTGTATAACGTTGGCATGAAATTTATCATCAAATCACCATCTTTCTCAATCTCATCATATAATTTGATGCTGGGGGTAAAATATGTACAGTCTGTGGAAAACAACCATGAGGCACATAATTTGCACGAAGTCTTTTGCTGCAATGTTTTTAGTCCTCACCTATTTAGTTCCAAATCCTTATTCCAACCACACTACTGTTAATTAATCCAATGAGCATTTAAATTTCTGAAGGGGTGCAAAATATTTGGGGAGTACACACTCCCCTGCTGGCGCTGCATCCCCCAAGAAAATCCATCTATGGAACATTCTGAGTAATATCTTTATATACCCATCTGAACATTCATAACTCATCCGCTCGTTCACATGCATCAGGAGAAAATCACACCAGATACTGCGGCAAAAATGGCTTAAACGGAATGCCAAAACATATGGGAACCTTATATCAAATGGGATACCAGATTCTCAGCAGGATACAATAACTTTGAATACTGACCCCAGCATGATATTGCAACAAATGTTAAAGGTGATGTAAAGTCTGTTCTGCGCACGCCAACATTCCAATGAATGTTGAACTTTCTTGAATTGAATCTCTAGTCTGTATTCATTTATAAGCATAGCGAACCAGAAGAGTGTTAAAAATTCAGTATAATATATATCTAATCATATTTTACAACTGTTGCACTGAATTCAAAATGTAAACAAAGTGTTTGTTTACATTACGGACTTTACATCACCTTTAAATTTCAGACAAGAGGTATATATTATCTAATAATATACATATTATAATACTGTTGCATAATGATAATATCGTCACTTATCTAAAGTGTTGGAATCTGCATTACTGTGTTAATAATACAGGTATACCTGTCCAATAATAAGCCCATGGGCTTGTACCAGGGTCTGAAATTTAAATATATTTTCTCAGTATCCAACTGGGATATCAGGATTCAAAGTTTAGTATCCCCCTGAGAATGCAGTATCCCACTTCTGGATACCATAAGTATTCTACCCTGTCCCATCCAATAACTCTCGCTGTTACAAGCTATCAGGAGACTGTCAGAGGTGCTTAATAGGGATGAGCCGATAAGGAAAATTGCCGATTACTGAGGCCGATTATTTATAAGCCGATTATCGTAACTAATCGGCCGATTAATCCGTACCCGCCGATTATATTAAAAAGCAAGCGAAAAATCACAAGATGACCAACAATGAAGTTGTAAATGCAGTTTTATTGTTTACAATACACATTACGTACAATTGAAAACAGCTTCAATCTTGCATGTCAATAGTCAAAGTTTAGTTTTGGCAGATTATGGTGTAAAAACAGGACATTGTCAGCTAT
>CACRXK020012136.1:0-15471 GCA_902702795.2 Paramuricea clavata
ATGATCCAAGTGGTGGTAGGAGTTGTGGGGTTTGATAATACTTCGATAAGTTGCTAATGATGAGGTCAAGGATTGATGAACCTCTAGTGGGGGCTTTGACGACTTATTGCACATGTTACTATGTATGTATTAGTTTTCACTATTTCTCGTAAAACGTGGTTAATACTCGAGTACTCCCATCACCCCCGCCCTCCGCTCTGCCATTCTCTTCATAGAGTCACTTTCCTCGTATGTGACTTGAGCAAAATAATTATAATCAGACAACTGAATATTGCAAGACTGAATTGAACCACGGTTGGAGAGAAAAAATGATGTGCCGACAAGATCGCTTTTCGATGTCCAATTTTTTGTTTTGCAGACACAGGCAAGACCGGATTATCGAAAAGAACTTTCCTTAGAACATGGAAATCGTTCCAAAAACCACGTCCTACAGGTAATGAGAATTATTTGAAAATGTTAACTGACCACTTATAATCGCCCATATATATACTTTTGACCGATAACTAAGAAAATACATAAATACCTTAACCTGACGACAGACATGATGAGGAACATGGCCCTTTACCCCTCCCCCCCTTGCTCCCTCACTCTGGCAGCACGACATTTTAATCCGTCCAATTTTTTTTAAAATTAACTAAGCTCGTCAAAATTGGACATAGTATTTGTCATGGATAAATCGGGAAGTATTGGCCCAAGTAATTTCGCCTTGGAGAAAAAATTTGTTCACAATTTGATTGAATTTTTCTGGAGGGGGGGGGGTACACATCCAAATCCCCCTTTGGGTACGCCCTTGTGTAACAGAGTAGCGCTTATTTCGTTGTAACAGTAAATCGTGATAATTATTATAGAAGGAACAGTGTGAGATATAAAATAAACAAATTTTAAATGTACATGTTACTGCACATGTTACTATGTATTTAATATATTTTACTATTTCTCGTAAAACGTGGTCAATACTCGAGTACTCCCATCACCCCCGCCCCCCGCTCTGCCATTGTCTTTATAGAGTCACTTTCGTCGTATGTGACTTGAGCAAAATAATTATAATCAGACAACTGAATATTGCAAGACTGAATTGAACCACGGTTGGAGAGAAAAAATGATGTGCCGACAAGATCGCTTCTCGATGTCCAATTTTTTGTTTTGCAGACACAGGCAAGACAGAATTATCCAAAAGAACTTTCCTTACAGCACGGAAAACGTTCCAAAAATCACGTCCTACAGGTAATGAGAATGATTTGAAGATGTTAACTGACCACTTATAATCGCCCATATGCATACTTTTGACCGATAACTGAGAAAATACATAAATACCTTAACCTGACGACAGACATGATGAGGAACATGGCCCTTTACTCCCCTCGCTTCCTCACTCTGGCAACACGGCACTTTAATCCATCAATTTTTTTTTTTTAAATTAACTAGGCTCGTCAGAATTGGACATAGTATTTGTCTTGGATAAATCGGGAAGCATTGGCCCAAGTAATTTCGTCTTGGAGAAAACATTTGTTCAAAATTTGATCGAATTTTTCCCAATATCTCCCGCCAAGACTCGAGTAGCTGTGGTTACATATTCCTCTTGGTTGAAACTGGAGTTCAACTTTAATAAACATATCAATAACACGTGTTTACGAAACGGTATTCAGAAGATTGGGTAAGGAAAGTACAGTTGGGAACAACCATATATAACGGACACTTTGTGACCGAGCCGTTTTGCTCGTACTTGGCTGTGTCCCCTGCCTGGGACCGATTATATATATATATATATATATATATATATATATATATATATATATATATATATATATATATATATATATATATATATATTATATGTACTATTTATATTATATGTACTATTTATATATAATATATATATATAATACGGTGTATATATATAATATATATATATATATATATATAATATATATATATATCACAAGTTTTGTAACGTATAGTGAAGAGAGTGCTCAATACATAAAATTTCGTAGAGCGAATGTAATTACTATTCTTACTTAAAATCTTTTTTTGTCTCTACTCCGAGTTTCACGCATCACTGCGATCATCAGGAGACATTGTTCTCAAATACCGTTTAATAATAATAATAATAATAATTATTCAGGAAGCTCCACTCACCGAAGTGTTTTTCAGGGAGGTCCTGTAATATATATCTATATTATACAGGGTATTCGTAAACTATACGTCTATGCTTATTTAAAAACTATAAAATATTTACAAGTGGATTATATAGAGAATAATACATGGGTGCGCGGAAATACCAGATTTATTTCGAGTGTTGAACATGATATATCTCACGAGTGAGCGCAGCGAACGAGTGAGATATCATGTTCAACACAAGAAATAAATCTGGTATTTCCAAGCACCCATGTATTTTTCTGTTTATTATATAAACAAAATTCAGTGAAAAACAATAAAACGTCCGTGGCAATGCGTTTTACAACAAATGATATTTTCACACGTAAAAATATCGTATTTTTTACGTGTGTTTCAATACGACTTTTCTTAGTGGCCAAAAACTCTATATAACACTTATGTTTATATACAACCTCGTTCCCAGGGCTTTTCCCTTTTTGTCATTGGGAAGGCAGGAAAAAACCTTGGGATCGGCTGGTCACATGACCTCAAAATACCCACATTTTGTGGGTATTTTGGATCTGCATAAATTATCATAAAATATTTTTAATTTTCAATATGGCGGCGCTACGTGTAGTGGACAAGTTTTCTGTGTTCCGGCAAATAGGAATTGCACTGAATAGCACCAACTTCCCATCTTTAAATTTAAAGCCACTTCAAGTAAAGTGCTTGGAGTACCTTTTGGAGGGCAAAGACGTGATCGCAGTTTTACCTACAGGATTTGGGAAGTCGTTGCTTTTTCATCTCTTGCCATATGTTATGCCAACCAAAAAAAGTAACAATATTGTGCTAGTTGTATGCCCGCTCAACTCTATAATTGAAGATCAACTAAATATATTGAACAGTAGAGGTATTGCTGCCAATGTACTTGTTGAAAGAAGCCAAGGTGCTATTACGGAAGAGTTGTTTCCGCCGACAGTCACAGGCCCGACACAAAGGCAATGTGTGAACGAAGAAGCAAACTTTCACATCCCTTCTGACATATTGAATGGACAATGTTCGATTTTATTTGCCCATCCAGAGGCTCTATTAAGCAAAGAAGGACGAGAATTAATAGCAAGTCAAGTCTTCCAAATTAATGTTGTAGCTTGTGTAATTGATGAGGCACTTGTAATTGATGAGGTAATTGTGTTGAGATATGGTGAGAATATAATTTATATCTTTGTTGATTATTGAATGAAATATTTTTTATGAATTGCACATGGAAAGATTTATATTATTGTCTTTATAGACGTTTGTCTGTTGTTTGTATTCAGTCTCACAGCCATGTTTGGTCAAATGTCAGTGAAATTTAATGAGATCAAGTCCAAATTTTATAGTGGTGGTGACATTTGACATATTTGTTTGTAAAATCCAAACATCAAAGTCATATTAAATGGCTAATTTTTCATTAAAGTGGTACAAGAGGCAATTTCTTTCTATTAAATTAACTTCAGTCCATTTAGAGACTGTTTATATGTAAGCCATGCTAAGTGAGACAGCCAGTAAGGGCAGTAAGCAGATTGAATTTGCATTGTGTTTATATAAGAAAATTTCATTGTACTTGTCAGGGACGTTTTATAGTTACTTATTTTGACATTGTTTTGACAGTTGTTAGAAATAACTTGGAAGTGGCAATTCTTTTAACTGTTTATCCACTTGTGAGTGTTTTATATGGATAAATTTTCATCCCAGTAAGATCTCGCCTCTTTCATGCAAGAAAATGCCACTCAATGGGTTAATTTTGCCATTTTTAGTGGTGAAGAGTTTAGAACAGATTTTAAAGACCTCTCCTCACTAAAGGCATTCTTTCCTTTGGTTCCAACTCTGGCACTAACAGCAACTGCTTCACCACAATTGTTGGTAAAGTTGGAAAAAAGCTTGATGCTTGCCAGCTGCAAAATTGTGTCTGTCAACCCAAACAGGATGAATATTTATTTGGAGAAAAATGTTCGACTTAGCAATCACCATGGCAGTGAAAGCTACAGAGCCATCCTTGAACCAATTGCTCAGGAGCTAGTCATTCAGAGAGAAAAATACCCAATGACAATTATATATTTGAAATTGAAGTATTGTGGCTATGCATACTCTCTATTTGAAAGAATCCTGAATGAGAACCAATATGTGGGAGATTCAAAGGAACCAACAGGAAGACTTTTTGCCCAGTTTCACTCACCACAAACTCACCGTATGAAAAAGGAACTTATAACAGAGATAAAGAAAGCAGACTCAAGGGTAAGAGTTATATTTGCAACATGTGCACTCGGAATGGGGGTTGATTCACCATATGTTACAAGCATCATTCATATTTCACCTTCCAGTTCTCTTGAAGCCTACATGCAGGAAATAGGGCGTGCTGGCCGAACTG
Source organism: Paramuricea clavata (assembly GCA_902702795.2). Lineage (NCBI taxonomy): Eukaryota > Metazoa > Cnidaria > Anthozoa > Malacalcyonacea > Plexauridae > Paramuricea > Paramuricea clavata. The sequence continues at coordinate 4,502 of CACRXK020012136.1, forward strand.
TGGGCATACATGCTAGAGCAACCCTTTATTACAACAATTCTGACATTAGCAATAACAAATTGCACATAAACCAGTCCATGGCAACAGAAATGTGTATGAGAAAGATCATTTTAGAGTATTTTGGATTTAAATTAGTGATACAGAACAACTGCTGTACCATTTGTGATAAAGACAGCAAAAGTATTGAAAATGTACTATCGTGTACTTACAAGAAAGTAAGGGAACTTCCTACCGAAAATAGGATTCATCTGGAAGAGTTGATTAAAGCAATTGTACACAGCACTCAAGAAACTTCGCAATGCTTTTCCATGATTGATGTTCCTGTTGTTGACATGAAGAATATGGTTGAAAATATAATGGATGATATTGAATATATTTCAAGTGAATCGGATCTGTTGGACAAACATGGTATATGGAATGAAGCTTGCTCTTCTCAGATATTTTCTGTTGTGTGCGAGCTTACAATTTTGAAATGAACTAATTTTAAAAAAAATCTAATTATGAATGTCAACTAAAATGTAGGTAGAGGTAATACTATGGTTTCAAGTGCAATTTGGATATAACATGTACGAGCGAGTTTTTAAAGACCTCAAAATAGCACGAATCCGATGAACGAGTGCTATTTGAGATCTGTGGAAAACTCACAATGCAAGTGCATGTTATGTCCAAATTGCCCTAGAAATCCCGCTATTACTAACTTCTTATTAACCGAGCGTGAGGTTTTTACAGAGAAATATCGGACTGAGGTCTTTTTTGTACAGACCGAGCCCGTAGGGCGAGGTTTGTACAAAAAGTCCAAGGTCCTATATTTCTCTGTAAAGACCAGGCTGAGCGAGGTTATTAGGTTAATAAAAAGTTTATTATGTGGCATCTATAGGCATTTATACTTGAAACAAACAAGAAATACATGATTTGAAATCCATATTAGTACTAGTGTGGTAAACATTTGATGAAAGAAAACAAAAAATAGCAATGTAGTCCTTCCAAACTAAATAATAATTTTCTATTAGTTTTGCTCTTTTGTTTTAAAATGCATGCGTTTCTTTTTACGTAATGGACAGCCGGTCCATTACGAGAAAATAATGGACCGCTGAAAGTGTTTCTCAGCCAACCATAGTCCGCCATTTCACCGGAAGTGATGCTTGCCATATAATAATTATTAATAATGTACATTAAAATGTTCAAGATTTTCATTGGTTCATAGCGATTACAGATTTTTGCACTGTGATTACAAAAAAATGCATTGTGATTACACATTTTGCACTTCTGTTCGGGATTAACTGTACTGAAATCAACCAATCACAGTCGAGTAACATTTTAATGTATATCATTATTACTGTAAATAATTCCTTACAAAATGTTCAACTTTATATAGTATGGTGCTGTTAGAACACGGCAAAGGTCAATTTGAGAGTTCTGCCATACGTTTTCTTAGCCATTGATGGCAGTCAATAACTTTCAGATATTGCAGAGGACAACGCCTGATGTCAGGAAAGCTATTGTGACATCTTGAAGGCATATAAGTGAAAGGATCCAACTTTATCAGGTCTGCAATCATTTCCTTTTCATCCTCTATGGAATCACGAGCGGTGTGCTGTACTGACTTTTTGTGAATTCCAACGGAACAATCGAATGCTTCTGTAATTTCATTGATTCCTGTTGTTGCTCTGCATATTTTTCTGATTGAGTTCAAAGTTTTGTTAGCCCCCATACGTTGCACAATGCTCTTACTGCATTTGTTGTATATTTTCTGGACCAAATCATCCTCGATATTCTTTCCTGCACCTCCTCGATAGTTCACAAAAAATCCTCATTTGAATTCTTCTGACAGTCTAGGGGTTAAGAGGCATTCGATCTGTGCTATGCTTATAAACATCTCAATAGCATACTTGCTGTAATTTCCCATTGACTTGAATACAGCTAACAGCAGCTTTTGATTGACCAGATTCCGTTTGCCATCAGCTTCTGCAGCAGTATCGTTCATTTGCAATATCAGGATAGCCAAGAATATGAAACACAACCCATAGTTCATGACATAGTCATCATCATCATGTGACTCGTCACATATTTTCTGCAGCACCATTCTGTCAATGAATTGCCCGAAAACATCGTCATGGTACTTTTTCTTATTTTCCTTACTAGCACGAGTAATGTTATCTGAGAACACATTAACAGTTGGTTTGTCATCAAGCTTTGTCATTCCAAAAAACTTGAGAAGTGCAGCCACGATGTAAGCTCGTCCTACGCTAAGAAACAAGTCCTCACTTCCTTCGTAAGAATCAAGAACTTTGGATGGTGTGGCATTTTTACGGTTGTACTTTTCTCGAAAAAACTTTAAAGTTCCAACCTGATTTACAGATGTTGGTTTGCACAGGAATGAGTATGAGTACTGGAGAAGCGATGCTTTTGTATGCCACATCACTAGCTGGCTTAAAAGGCGAGCAATTCTCAAACCTATCAGACGGTGTATGTGTCCCTGAAAGTAGATCCTTTGCCCCAGCAAAACGCACCCTTGTTAATTGATCTCCGGCAAATGCAATTTTCATATCTCTCATTGGATCATTTGATGTTGGCTGTTCATGGGCATGGGTCTGACCAGGGGCTGCGGGTCCAGCAGGTACTGGTGGATTATCTGCTTGAGGAATTTCTTGAAGCAAACCAGCCTCGAAATAAATTTCAGAAATCCACTTTTCGTATGTACGAAGTATGGAAACGCAATCTTCATATTTTGCCTCATTGGCATTAATAATAGGCATACTGACAATGCTTGATTGCCGTTCCATTTCCTTACTGTGAACATGCAATATACGATCTGGAACAATGCCTTTCAAGAACTTGAACTGAGGAAGAAATTGAAGAGCAATCCGTCCTACAATAACCTTAGCATTATCTGCATACTGCCTCCACTCATTCACGCTTAAAGAAAATGTTGAGCGTGGAAGATCTTTGATGTTGCCCTTCGGCTTCTCATTAGGTTAGTGGCTGAATGTCAGTCGGTTTTCCATGAGATTGGTGGCAAACAAATGTAGATTTTCATTTTGAATGTTCATTCGCATACTGCTTTTCAAAATCCTCATGTCCCAGTTATCGCCGGTGCCACGAAATACCTTTCCTTTCTTGACCTTTTCAACAACTTGGTCAGAAAAATGGCCCCCAAGTAGTTTGATGATTGTATCCTTTCTAGAGGTGGACAGGCATACCCCAAGCTTGTTCAATCGCTCTTGTAGCTACGAATAGAATGACAGTTAATTCACATTTTTCAGTGTTTGGAATAAGGATCAGTTTATCTAATTTAGAAAAAATGTGGTAACTAAACGACTGTTCTATATTTGCACTCTTTTTTTGTAATGGCTTCGTTTTAAAATGGTTATTTTTCTCTTGTGTCATGTATGCACATGCATGTGGTAGGGTTATATGGATAGACTTGTGTTTAGGCCCATGCATGCAAGATCAAAGAGAAACATAGTCCTGCATAAAATGTGGGGATATAAATTTCATGTGCCACATGGAAACAAGGAGCAAAAGTGCAATAAAGAATACAATTTTAGGTCTCAAGGTCAAGATACACCGGCGCAATTCGACAACACGGACGCGGTTCTTTAGTTTTTGAAAGTTAATAAAACATCCAATGACAGCAAATTTTATAAGATATGTAGACCAAATAACTCAAAATGATATAACGCTTCTAAATATTTGTAAAATTTAAACTAAGATCAAAGTTATCGGTCAGTGAAACTCGAAAAATCGCGTCGCGTTGTCGAATCGCGTCCGGTGTGTCTGGACATTTAGGCCGCATTTATAATATATGACGCCATGGTAAATTGGTCCGTAGTTAATACGCCACAGCAAACCACTCTGCTATAGTGTAAATACAATAATAAGAAAAGCAGTAAAATTTTAACGAAATGTTACCGCAGCGTTATAGTACAAACGCAGACTAAATGTTGAACTGAATTTATGCTATTTGCAGAGCTGTAGTATTGTACCAAAACCATGCAACGATATAAAAAACATGAGTCGAATCCTTATAGTAATATAGACAAACCAATAACACATTTAAGTCTTCAAATGCGAACACAGGAAATAACTATTTATCAACATTTTATATCCCGGAAAGGCAATACAGTGCCACAGATGATATATGCAGAGAGATGAATTACATCATGATAACCATTGGCATTGTACAAATAACGTTTTATTGTTTTTCACTGAATTTTGTTTATATAATAAACAGAAAAATACATGTGTGCTTGGAAATACCAGATTTATTTCTAGTGTTGAACATGATATCTCACTCGTTCGCTGCGCGATCACTCGCGAGATATTATATTCAACACTCGAAATAAATTTGGTATTTCCGCACACCCTGCATGTATTTTTCCGGTTATTATATATAAACAAAATTCAGTGAAAAACAATAAAGCGTCCGTGGCAATACGTTTTACAACATATGATATTTTCTCAGTGGCCAAAAACTCTATATAACACTTATGTTTGTATAATAAAATAGTTTAATGTTTCACAGAACTCTTTATACATGGAATCTGTACCGCCCAGAAATGGAATCAAGGAAACAATTGTCACAATTTTAATGAAAAACCATTATTAATGCCTTGAAATATATCATACCAAGATGTCAAACATGTATAAATATGTCACAAAATGAAAGTTTTTGTATCAATTGAAGGCGCGCTTATTATAACTTTCACATAAAAATCTATTTTCTATATATTATAAGTATATTTACCATATTATTGTTTGTATTGAAATATTTTATCATTATACATGCCCTTTGTAGAAACAATGTTTTTGGTGCGTGTTTAGATAGATAGATAGATAGATTTATTTAACCACGCTAACCTCGTCAACTACAGCTGATTTCCACGAGGGGCGTGTGAACAAGAAGTATACAGCAAATATGAAAAGTATTTAAAAGCTATTTACAAAGTAGAAAATATAGTATAAAATATATTAAGTATATGAGATAATAATGTATTTACAGATGCATATCTTTGCTTTAATTATCAATGTGAGCAGCGATTTTCGTCCGAAATGAAGAAAGGGATTTGCTCTCTTTAATTTCCTTTGGAATAGAATTCCAAAGGAATGATCCATCGTACATAAAACTTTTTTTCAAATTATTAGTCCGCGGTTGCGGTAAACAAAGAGTACTTGAAACGTTTCGAAGATTATAGCTAGTCATCTCACTTTGAATTCATATATACAGTGTGTCCCCAAAAAAGTACCCTTATAACAATAGGATACTTTCTATAGGGGGTACATTTTTGGGACACACTGTATAATCGGACTTTGCTGTTGCGTGCAAGCATAACCAGGGCCGTAACTAGACTGGGAGGGGGGAGGAGTGCATACTCATATATTCGTGTTCTGCCCTACTGGTTTCTTTTGCGGTAGGTGAACACGAATATATGAATATGCACCCCCAATTATCGCGTCTATATAGTTGCGGCGGCCATAGCATACACGTTTGACTACGACTCAAGATATATTCAGTATTCTCGACGAAAATTTATACGAAAACTCTCCGAAATATATAAAGGCAAGTTTGACTTTATTTCTTTAAGGTAATATACATCAAGACACTGAAATTTTCAGTGTTCATTCTAGATGCAAACAATATGCTTTTATGACTTTATCACCGCTTCTTACAGCGCATATAAATAAACCGCTATAAATCGACTAATCGAATGGTCAAATACAACCTAGATAAAATGTATTGGAAAGGCAATATATAGTTGCTATCATTTGCAAAGTGTATAAAATTGTTATATGAAAACACAATACAATTTTCCCCAAGCAATATAGTGTCAGCATCATGATCAAAAATAGAAATCATTAATTAACTATCTGAAAAATGTAATACGGATGCGAGAAAATTCACTATAAAACAAAGCAGGAATGACTGAAGCAATTAATACTGAAACAGAAATCTATTTATTTTCCTAAAAATGCAAGTATAATATAATAATTCTATTTTACATTTGTACCTGTTTAGTGCATCCGCCCTCGACAATAAGGACTGTATTTACACGCTTGACGAGGTTCAATTCATGCCATCTTTCACTCATTAGAATGGAATACAGAAAATTATATTTAACGCGTAAACTTTCGCCTATATCTTCCATCTTTCTTTCTTCTCCAGCAATCGCACTCATAAACTCAACAAGCATATAGGGAAATTATCTTTCAGTTCCATACAAATATTGTTATAGCTGAAGTCCTTCAAACTTTGATAATCATTACCGTATAACATAGAGCCTTGTGAACGTTTACAAAGTTTAGCGCTCGAGAGGCTAACATCTTTAAGAAGTAACTTTAGCAAAGCGGTGACTACATTTTCGCAGTGTTGTTTGAGAATAAATGCTAGCACATTTGTATCTTTCGCATTGAGAGCTCGAGATATCATTTGCTGCTGTTTGTCACTCAAACGAGACTGACTGTCCACATCTATATGACCATCCAATTGAAGTGGATTGGTTCAAATGTTTGCTGGATACAGCTGCGGTTCTTCGTCGAATAGTTGTTGCCTACACGAACCAGTTGAAGTTAGGCGTTTTACTGCAGGCTGACAAGAGGAAGGCGACACCTCTACACAACGCTTTACAGAAAAGGCTTCATCGGATCTCTCATCGCAATTGTTTTGCTGTCCTCGCACTTTTGTAATAAAGTTACATATTTTGTTCACAAACGACACACAAGATCTACATATTACTTTCGACTTCGTATCGTTCTCAGTCACACTTATTCCACACGAAAGTTCCACTTTTTGACAAAGTTCTTGACTTAAACCAGTTTTACTAAATATTTTGATTACATGCCGGCCTTCTTTAGACTCGCAACAAAGCCTACAAACAGGATTTCTTGCCGAAATTTTGGTTGGCGTCTCTTTGTTTTCCGCGAGTTCAGCCATTTATTACAATAACACAATTTTGAAATAATTATAGAAATTTGCGAAAGTTGTGCACAAATTTAAAAATGCATCCTACCAATCAGAAGCCAGAACCGACCAGCCGATCCCAGGGCCTTTTCCCGCCTTCCGAATGACAAAAAGGGAAAAGCCCTGGGAACGAGGTTGGTTTATATAATAAAGCGCTTTTATATTAATACTTAAAATGTTTTTGTTACTACTCCGAGTTTCATGCCGTAAAGGCAATCATCAGGCAACAGTTTTTGCTTCAAAAAAACTTTGTTTTGTTTTTGCTTCTGAAGCAAAAACTGTTGCCTGATGATTGCCTTTACGGCATGAAACTCGGAGTAGCAACAAAAACATTTTAAGTATTAATATACATATACATATATATATATATACTGTATAAAATTTCAGACAATTTGGTTTAGTTTAAGCCCCTTAACTATTCACGCAAAGTTTCAATTTTCCCGAAAAATCGGCTATTTGCATGCTTAATTAATGCATTTGCCTAATTTGCATATGTCAGCAATATGCAAATTAGGTAAAGGCATTAATTAAGCATGCGAAAGGCTGACTTTTTAGAACAAAATGAATAGTTAAAGGGGCTTAAACTAAACCAAATTGTCTGAAATTTTGTACAGTAATTAACATCCCGACAAGTTTTCCATCTGTTAACTCAAAATATGATTGCAGCTTTTAAATTTTGTGCGCGAGCCATTTTTAGTTTGTTGGAAAAGACACACACCCCTGGTTCACAAAATTTGAGTTCGAGAATTTTTTTAATAAGTACCCAAAGAAGCTATATATATAAAAAACCAGATACAAATAGCTGTTTTGCGAAATTGAGAGCAATTTTAAATCTGTTCAGTTTTTTTTTATACACCCTGTATATGTATATATATATGTATATATATATATATATATATATATATATATATATATATATATATATATATATATATATATATATATATATATATATATATATATTATGTGACAGTTATTTCGGAAGTGGTATTGGGACATCGAAGTTTCCGTATTCCAAATCTTCCTCTTGCCGCTTCAAACTTGCCCCGACCCATGCATCTAAGTTTGTTTTGCAGCCCAAACCTATCCTATGCCGCCTATATATGGTCCGTATAGTCAAGTGTCTGTTACTACAGGTATACAAACACAGCAATTGTTTACTCCACAGATACACAGGTGGTTTCACGTCCACTGGCTCTGCACTTGAATACGTCAAAAATAATTTGCTATTCAGCCCTGCTGCGGGAGCTAGAAGCGAGGCTATGAAAGTGATTTACCTGCTCACGGATGGTAAATCTAACCGGGGCGTCAAACCTGGTATTCCTGCAGGCCAGTTAAAACAAAGACAAGTCATTATCTATGCCATGGGAGTGACGACGCATATTAGAGAAAGTGAGCTGCAACAAATCGCTAGTTCAAAGCCAGAGGACCACGTGTTTCATGTTATGAATTACGCAGTACTGAATGAAGTAACACGGTTGCTACAAGGAGGTGAGCCGATGATTCAAGAGAACGTTTTAAAGGGTCCTTATAATTGTACGCTTGTTCGGAAAGAAGCACCATTAACATCAGCATGCGGTTAACGTCATTAATTAAAACCTAAATAATTTGTCAACTTCGTTATCATTATCACCAACATCAACATTATCATCATCATTATTATCATCATTATCATCATCATGGATAACTAACAATTTAAATGTGTGCTAGGATGTTTTATATAATTAAAAAAATTCATATTATAATACACGATATGACCCTGATCTGGGAAAACCATTAAAACGAATATAACCTCGCTTCTCATAACTATCTCTTACATTTCACCCACTCTTCTTGCCTATAGGGCCCTTTAGGGATCCCTAGGACTCTGTATATAGAGCCATATATAGGAGCTGTTAGAAGTCATACAGCTCTTCAAGACCCCCCCCCCCCCATTTACACTTGCAACATTTGCTGCAATTTTAAGTGCGATTTTCTTCTTGTGATGGATGTGAACGAGTTCATAAGCATGAGTGTGCAGTTGAAGGTACATCCACTCAACACATTCATAACTCATCTACTCTCGTGCACATGCATCAGAAGAAGAAAATCGCGCTGGACCTCGCAGCAAAAATTGTAGTTAATGGGTTTTTAGAGTTATTTTGGACTCTCAAGGGTCCCTTAGAGCTCTTTGGGGTTTTATATATAGGGCTTTTTAGGGCTCCTTACGGCTGTCTATACGCAACATTTCCGGGCCACGTAGGTCTTTGGCCTCTTTTAATTAATATTTTTTTGACCTTTAATGGGGATTCGTACATGAATAGTGAGAATTTGACTAAATACTCTTGTTAGATAATTTAAAGGATTTATGTGTATTTATCGTTGCAGATCTTCCTAAGAAGAAAAGCATACAGGACACAACTGTGTTTGCTAGACGTCGCACGGGATGAACAACAACACACTCTATTTACTTCATATTTGCCAACATCTTTGCAGAAGTGCAAATGTATAAAAGATGAAGCAAATATAGTAAACAGATTTTACTTTATTTTTGCTTGCATGTAAAACTGTTTGTCTTTTGATTGGAAACGGCTCCGCGGACATTTTCAATTCTGCAAACATATTTACAGTTATATTTCAAAATATATTTTCAAATAATATTTTCAAATAATATTCTTATAAGAAAGCACTATAAGTGCTATATATTGTCCTTCAATCAGTCAGAGAAGTTTAATTAAATCTTAAGGCGGTAAAAACTATAGCTTACTAGAGGTTCGAAATAATGTAGAAGACTTTTCCGGGAGAAACTCGGCATGGCAAATATCTACAGACCGCGACCGTGCCAGATGAGGGAGGCAATTATAGTATAGTCTCGGTGCTCTTGTAGGGCTTGAGCGCACCAACCGCAGGCTATACTGCACATGCACCAGACGCCGAATCGACAACGCGACGCAATTGATCCTATAGTTTAAATTTTCCAAATATTTAGAAGCGCTATAACATTCGGAGTTATTTGGTCTACATATCATTCAAAATTTGCTCTCATCGACTGTTTTATTAAGTTTCAAAAACTAATTAAAATCACGTCGCGTTGTCGAATGGCGTCCGGTGTGTCTGGACCTTTAATCATCTGTGCTGTTTTCTCGAGGGCCTTAACTTATATCTTACCCGTGACCCCATTAATATCTTGGCGGCTTTGCCCTTGGTCATCATAGAAATCTAGAGCGATTTTAAATTAGGGAAATAAACCCGCGACAATGGGCTTATGCATTATATATAAGTTAAATCGTCGTTATGTTTTATAACATTCATAAACTTGACTGACAAACAAGAAATAAATTCGCAACAAATTGCCATATACATTTGCGTACTGAATGTACGTAGCAAATATAACACTAGATTCGAATGCATTCTCATTAGTGCAAAGACAAAGATTGTCATTTGTAAATTCGCAACAAATTGGCATATACATTTGCGCACTGAAATGTACGTAGCAAATATAACACAAGGTTCGAATGCATTCGTAATGCAAAGACAAAGATTGTCACTTGTAAATTCGCAACAAATTGGCGTATGCATTTGCGCACTGAAATGTACGTATAGCAAATATAACACTAGATTCGCATTCATTCGCACTTTTCTAGTGCTAACACAAGGATTGTCACACGGAGTGAAAAACTAAATACTCAACCATGCATGCATATGTCCAAGAAAATCTTTGCGGAAATGTTTTCTTTCTAGTAACGCCCTGAATTATCGGCGTATAAACGTGGCAGTCAAGAATTACAGTACCGTAAACATCCAACTATAAGCCGAGAGCTTACATACTTTCGTAAGCGATTTTTGATTACCTTTTAAACAAGAGGGGGGGGAGCTTATATACGGGTGGGATTATACATAGACGATCTTTTGTGTTAGTAATAAAGAAGTCAGTCATAAACAGGAAAATAAACGTGTATTATAAGCAGCGATTACTGTTTTTATATTAATTGGGGGACATATATTCGGGTGGGCTTATATTCGGGGAGGGGGG